>CM039602.1:46586038-46611301 GCA_022457205.1 Saccharum spontaneum | reverse complement strand
GATCCCATCTTGTGTGCGGTTGTGCGGCGCCCGCCGAGGGCTCGACTCTTGATAGTCAATTAGCTCGCGAACCGATAAGTGGTTGCATCGCCACAACGAGGAGTAGCTTGCCGGGAAGCAAGTGAACCTCGGTAAAAATCTTGTGTCATCTCTTTACCGAGGATTTCTCTTGTGATTGATTCTTCGAGTGCATTACTTCTCTACATCGTTGGTATAAGGATCAAGTCACTTGCTCTTTACTTTCTTGTACTATTCCTAGTGTAGTTTGCTTAGTGTAGCTTTTATCACATAGGAGTAAGTAGCTTATTGACTTAGTCTTGTTGGTGTGTATTAGAGATCATAGCCTTGCTTCACTAGAATTGTATAGGTGGCTTGCATAGTATAGTTGAGCTAGTGCTAGAATTAGCTTAGCCATCTTTTATACTAACGTGGTTGTTTAGTGAAGCTTGTAGAATTTTAAATAGGCTATTCACCCCCCTCTAGCCATTTGGACCTTACAAGTGGTATCAGAGCCGAGGCACCGTTTATTTGAGGCTTAACAACCTACGGTGAAAAAGAAATGGCTCAATTAAGCTTGCACATCAATAACACCAAGAAGGCACCTCACTTTGATGGCACAAATTATGCATATTGGAAGGTTAAGATGACTGCACACCTCAAGTCAATCAATAGAGAAGTGTGGAAGGTCACCGAAACTAAATTTGAGGTTGCTAATCCGGAAGCACCTACACCGGTGGAGGAGAAGAAGCTTCAATGCAATGACATTGCCATTAGTGCTCTTCATGAGGCATTAGATGATAAGACATTTGAGCAAGTGAAGAACATAGAAGTTGCACATGATGCTTGGGCTAAGTTAGAAGAAACATTGAGGGCACCGAAGGCACAAAGACCGCTAAAGCATATATCTTGCAAGAAAAGTTTTCTAGCTTCAAGATGCAAGAAGATGAGAGTGTACCGGAAATGTTTCATATATTGCAAGTCATTGTCAATGAGCTCAAGGCACTTGGTGAGGAAGTCAAGGACAACCAATTCTCTATGAAGTTCTTGAGAAGCTTGCCCAAGAGGTTTGATACATTGATCACCGTGCTAGTGAGGACTACATTGAAGGATTCAACTCCTTAACAAATATTTCAAGAAGTGATGACCGATGATTCATATAGAGAAGATGATGAGAAGGATGAGTTGGTCAAGAAAAAGAAGAAGGATGATGAAAAGAAGAAGAGTGTGGCATTCAAAGCCACCACATCCAAGGGCAAGTCCAAGATTGAATCATCAAGTGATGAAGACTCAAGCTCTTATGATAGTGATGACATTGATGAGAAGATGGCTCTTTTTGTCAAGCAATTTGGCAAATTCATGAAGAAGAAGGGCTTTCGTGCAAGAAGAAGGAAGAACTCATCCAAGAAGAATGAGCATGCCATGAGATGCTTTAGATGCCATAGCAAGGACCATCTCATTGCAAAGTGTCCTTATGATAGTGATGATGAAGATGCTATCAAGAAGGAGAGGAAGAAGCAAAAGAAGAAGCAAGAAAAGAAGGAGAGCTCTCATAAGAGAAAGAATGATTCTCATGTTGCTACATGGGATAGTGATGATTCCTCAAGTGATGAAGAGGATGACAACAAGAACAAGAAGAAGGGACACGCTAGCATTGCCATCCAAGAGAAGGTCTCCCTCTTCGACACTCCATCGTGCTTCATGGCTAAGGCCGCTAAGGTATCATCCGATAATGAGAGTGATCATGATAATACAAGTGATAGTGATAGTGATGAAGAAGAATTCACTAAAGATGAACTAATCACTATGCTAGAAGATTGCACTCAACATTTTAAAGAATCTAGAAAGGAGTGCAAGGGCTTGCTTAAGGAAAAGAAAAATCTTATGCAAGAACTTGATGAGCTTAGGGCATCTTATGAGAGTCTAAAGGTAGACCATAAGAAGCTTCAAAAGTCTCACACTAAGCTTGAAGAAGCCCATTCCTCTCTAGTTGAAAAATGTGAAAACATGCCAACTAATGTTGAGAAAGCTAAAACTTGCAACATAGGCATATCATGTGATATAATTGATGAATCTTTTCATAAGCCTATTGTTGTTGCTACCACTAACCCTTCATGTAGCGCATCCACATCATCCTCATCTAGTAGTGATGGTCTCACTTGTGACTCCACACTAATAGTTGAGAATGAAAATCTCAAGAAGGAGGTAAAAGAGCTCAATCACACCTTAGCTAAGGCTTACGGTGGTGAGGACCGCTTGCTTATGTGCTTGGGTAGCCAAAGGGCTTCCCTCTATAAAGAGGGATTGGGCTATAACCCCAAGAAAGGCAAGGCCGCTTTTGCTCCTCACAAGACTCGTTTTGTGAAGAACAATGGTAGCTATTGCAAAAGTTGCAAGCAAGTTGGTCACATAGAGCAATATTGCATGAACAAGAAATCCAATGCTAATGTATCCTCAATTAAGTTTAATTCTTTCTATATACTTACCAAGGGTACAAATGGTGTTCATGCTAAGTTCATTGGTGCACCATGGATGGGCTCAAAGAAGAAAGCTATTTGGGTACCAAAGAGCTTTGTCACTAACCTTGGAGGACCCAAACAAGTTTGGGTACCTAAAAAGAATTGATCTTATCTTGTAGGTCAATTACAAAGCCGGAGGAAGGCATTGGGTGCTTGATAGTGGGTGCACTCAACATATGATCGGGGATTCTTGTATGTTCAAATCAATTGATACAAGTCAAAATGGTGGTTTTGATGCTATCACATTTGGCAACAACAAGAAAGGCAAGGTCAAGGGGCTTGGTAAAATTGCTATCTCAAATGACATGAGCATATCAAATGTGTTGCTAGTTGAAAGCTTGGATTTCAATCTTTTGTCGGTAGCACAACTTTGTGATCTTGGCTTTAAGTGCATATTTGGTAGTGATGATGTTGAAGTCATAAGTGTTGATGGATCAAACTTGATATTCAAAGGATTTAGACATGGTAGCTTATACTTGGTTGACTTCAATGATAGTGAGACACAATTGACATCATGCTTGCTTAGCAAATCTAGTATGGGTTGGTTATGGCATAGAAGGCTTGATCATGTTAGAATGAAACAATTGAACAAACTTTTGAGGCATGACTTAGTTAGAGGCTTGAAGGATGTCACCTTTGAGAAGGATAAACCTTGTAGTGCTTGTCAAGCCAGTAAACAAGTTGGAAATACACATCCTAGGAAGAGTGAAATGAGCACATCAAAGGCATTTGAGTTATTACACATGGACTTGTTTGGACCAACAACATACACTAGTATTGATAGGAACATGTATGGTTTTGTGATAGTGGATGACTATACTAGATACACTTGGGTGTTCTTTCTCTTTGACAAAAGTGATGTTTATGATCTATTCAAGTCTTTTGTCAAGAGGGTGCAAAATGAGTTTGAGACTACCATCAAGAAGATTAGAAGTGACAATGGTAGTGAGTTCAAGAACACAAGAATTGAAGATTTATGTGATGATCTTGGTATTGGACATCAATTTTCACCAACATACACTCCTCAATCCAATGGTGTAGTTGAAAGAAAGAATAGAACTTTGATTGACATGGCTAGATCAATGCTTAGTGAATACGATGTGAGTCATTCATTTTGGAGTGAAGCCATCAACATGGCTTGCTATTGTAGCAACCGTCTTTATTGCCATGGGAAGCTTGGGAAGACACCATATGAGCTATTGAATGGAAGAAAGCCCAACATTGCATACTTTAGAGTGTTTGGTTGCAAATGCTATATTCTCAAGAAAGGCACTAGATTGAGCAAATTTGAAAAGAAATGTGATGAAGGGTTCTTACTTGGTTATTCTACCACAAGCAAAGCATATAGAGTTTGGAATCTCACAAATGGCACCTTGGAAGAAGTTCATGATGTTGAGTTTGATGAAACCCAAGGGTCTCAAAATGAAGCTCAAAACCTTGATGATGTGAGAGGAGATCAATTATCAAATGCAATGAAGAACATGGACATTGGTGATGTTAGGCCAAGACAAGTTGATGATGATGATATTCATGTGATCAACCAAAGTGTGCAAATTGATACAAATCAAGCAAACTCTAGTGGTTCTCATGATGAAGCTCAAGATCAAGGTCAAACAAGTGGAAGCAATCAACTCCCAATACTCCAACCTACTAGTATTGCAAGAGATCATCCATTGGACCAAATCATTGGTGGAATTCAAAGTGGTGTTCAAACTAGATCAAGGCTAGCATCCTTTTGTGAGCACTACTCATTTGTGTCACTTGAAGAACCAAAGAAGATAGAAGATGCATTGAAGGATTCCGATTGGGTAAATGCCATGCATGAAGAACTAAACAACTTCACTAGAAATCAAGTTTGGGAACTTGTTGAAAGGCCGAAGAACTATAATGTGATTGGTACTAAGTGGGTCTTTAGAAACAAGCAAGATCAAGATGGTATGGTTGTGAGGAACAAAGCAAGATTGGTAGCACAAGGTTACACACAAGTTGAAGGTCTTGACTTTGGTGAGACATATGCACCGGTTGCAAGATTGGAGGCAATTAGAATCTTATTAGCATATGCTTGTGCACACAACATCAAGCTCTATCAAATGGATGTCAAAAGTGCATTTCTCAATGGCTACATCAATGAAGAAGTTTATGTTGAGCAACCTCCCTGTTTTGAAGATGATAAGAAGCCCGACCATGTTTACAAGCTCAAAAAGGCATTGTATGGTTTGAAGCAAGCACCTAGAGCATGGTATGAGAGATTGAGGGACTTTCTTCTCTCTAAAGGGTTCAAGATGGGAAAGGTTGACACCACTCTCTTCACCAAGAAAATTGGAAATGACTTGTTTGTGTTGCAAATCTATGTGGATGACATTATCTTTGGATCAACTAACCAAGACTTTTGTGAAGAGTTTGGAAATATGATGGCAAAAGAGTTTGAGATGTCTATGATTGAAGAGCTTAGTTACTTTCTTGGACTTCAAATCAAGCAAATGAAGAATGGCACTTTTGTAAGTCAAGGGAAGTACATCAAGGACATGATCAAGAAGTTTGGATTGCAAGATGCTAAGCCAATGAGTACACCAATGGGCACTAATGATCAATTGGGTATTGATGCTAGTGGTAACATGGTAGATCAAAAGCAATACCGGTCTATGATTGAAAGTTTGCTATATGTCACCGCTTCTAGGCCGGATGTGATGTTTAGTGTGTGCAAATGTGCAAGATATCAAGCTTCTCCTAAAGAGAGTCACTTGAAAGCAACCAAGAGAATATTGAGATATCTTAAGGGCACTCATGATGTTGGATTATGGTATCCCAAGGGATCTAATTTTGAGTTGATTGGATATTCAGATTCCGACTATGGTGGATGCAAGATTGATATAATGAGCACAAGTGGAACTTGTCAATTGCTTGGAAGGTCTCTTGTTTCATGGTCATCAAAGAAATAAAATAGTGTTGCACTATCTACTGCCGAGGCCGAATACATTAGTGCCGGCAGTTGTTGTGCACAATTGCTTTGGATGAAGGCCACTTTGAATGACTTTGGAATAAAATTCAAGAATGTTCCGTTGTTTTGTGACAATGAAAGTGCAATCAAGATGACACAAAATCCGGTTCAACATTCAAGAACAAAGCACATTGACATAAGGCATCACTTCATAAGAGACCATCAACAAAAGGGTGATATTAGCATTGAGAGTATTGGCACCGAAGATCAACTAGCCGACATATTCACAAAGCCACTCGATGAGAAAAGATTTTACAAGTTGAAGAATGAATTGAACATACTTGACTTCTCCAACTTGAAATGAGTGCACCCCCACATTCTTATATGACATGCCTCTCCTCCGACATAGCAAGGTAAAGTTGTTTGGCATATCATTCATACTTTGCTAAGGACATATTTAGAACATATAGATAAATTTGCATGACAAATAGGCTCATTCATGAAAATCAAATGAGTTTAATGTATATATGGTACCACTATTGCTTCTATGTTTTGATTGATCTAGTGGTAGCATATGACATGTTTGTGGGCTTGCAAACCTAGTGTTGAATCTAGAAAATGAGCTCATGATGTGTAATTCAACATGGTCAAGATAACCCTTATACTTTATGAGGTGTGAAGAAGCTTGTCCTTGGTTCAAACCGAATTACATATTCTAGGCAAGTGATCTAGATTGAACCATAATTTGGACTCCCTCATATTCATTGACTTGACTTTCACTAAAATTGACGCCTTTTTGGTGATTGTTGACAAAGGGGGAGAGAAAAGTCACAAAGATAAAAAGTTAAGTTACTAAGGGGGAGGGAAAAGCAAAAGATATGACATTGAAAAGGGATCAATTAAAATTGAGCACACAAGTTGGGGGAGCAAGCTCATGAATTGTTTGTTGCATTTTCATGTGCATTAACATGATGAAGTGTTGCATTGCAAAACTTAAATTCATATTCATGCTTGTGTGGTGATTGCTAGAAATAGAACTTGAATGATGAATTGTTGAGAGTAGCTTTACAAGTGGTATCTAGACACCTATGCTTATAATGTTGATCTCACGAGGTATTTTAGTGTTTGTGATCTTTACAAGTGATGAATTTCAAGTGGTGTCTAGCTACATTGATGCTAAGGATGGTATATAAAGGCAACTCCGATCGGTATCACGCTTCAAAGGTCCATTCTATATACCTTAGCATCAATTTGATAGTAGTAACTCTCCCAAAATTTGAATCCATACATATGTGCAAAATTGAACCAAACTCATGGAAGCACATATGTAGGGGGAGCTAATACTATCGAAATTAAAAATTGATTTCATTTCATATCTTTGTGATGGTTGTCATCAATTACCAAAAAGGGGGAGATTGAAAGCCCAAGTTTGGTTTTGGTAATTAATGACACCAAGTTGCTAATGCCATATGTTAAGTGTTTTGAGTTAGGCATAAGCAACACATGTGATGAAGGTGTACGTGGCAAGGAGTGGTGGCCACAAGATCACAAAGAGATGGTGCATGGATATGAAATGTTGATTATGATGGAATGCACATAAAATGATGGACATGATGATCAAGTGGAAGAGAAGGATCTAGGAGCGCAAGGCAAAGGTATAACCATAGGATTTTCCTTTTGCCGGTCTAAGATGAGTAGAGAAGTGATTGACCGGGTTTAGGATACATAGCCGACTATCAAGAGGGGCAATCACGGTTAGCTCGGAAATCAAGTGCCACTAGATCATTATCTTGAGCATATGCATTAGGATCTAGTAGAGAGCTAACTTAACGCCTTGAAAAATGTTTGTGAAAATGCTAACACACATGCACATGGTGTTTTACACTTGGTGGTGTTAGCACATTTGCGAAGGCGGTGGTGTTTAAGCGGTAGTAAGGGGTTTGGGGTTCGCTCTCCCTCCCGCCGAGCGTGCGAGCGCGGGATTCAGGCGTTTTTGAGGAAATGAAATGCCTATTTTCTACTGCGTCGGAAGTCGGAAAAGAAACGGAGGCGAACGGCGGTCACTGTGGTGACCGGACGCTGCACCGGACGCGGTCTCGGTTTGACCGGACGCGTCCGGTCAGTTCAACGTGGCGCGGGCACTAGGGTTTGTGACCGGACGCTGGTCTGGCCTGACCAACGCGTCCGGTCAGTTCACCTGTGCGCTGAAGAAGGGCGCGCGACCGGCGCGTCCGGTCCCTCACGGAACCGGAGCGTCCGGTCAGGCGTCCAGAGGAGCGGAGTGCTGATCGGACGCGCGGCGCGTCCGGTCACGAGCGATCGGACGCGTCCGGTCTCGACGGGAGCTTACTGGAATGCGACCGGACGCTGGCACTGTCGCGTCCGGTCAAACGGTTGAGCGCGTCCGGTCACGGCAACGGCTAGTTCTGACGCGCACTGTTCACGCTTGTCCTGTAGTGACCGGACGCGTCCGGTCACCCTGACCGGAGCGTCCGGTCAGCGCGATTTTCGCTGCATCGTCCGTAACGGCTAGCTGCGTACCCCTTCGCTATAAATAGACGTTGGCCGGGGTTTGAGGGTATCTCTTGCATTTTTTGAGACCTAGAGACATCCGTTGAGCTAGAGAACAACCCCTCCACTCATCTCTTTGCTTGGTTGCACATCTTGAGTGAGATTGATTGAGATTCAAGTGCATTGCTTGAGAGTTGCATTCTAGAGGCACTTGATCTTCGAGTTGCTGCGGATTTCTTATTACTCTTCCGTGTTTCCCGACACGGTAGACGGCTTGGAGCAGCGGAGGTGATTGAGCTCGCAATTGGAGATTGTTGGAGCCCTCACCAAGTGTTGTAAGGGGTTCTTGATCCTTCCCCGCGGGAGTTCGCAAATTGGATACTCTAGTGGAGCTCGTGGCTTGGAGGATCCTCATCTTGTGTGCGGTTGTGCGGCGCCCGCCGAGGGCTCGACTCTTGATAGTCGATTAGCTCGCGAACCGATAAGTGGGTGCATCGCCACAACGAGGAGTAGCTTGCCGGGAAGCAAGTGAACCTCGGTAAAAATCTTGTGTCATCTCTTTACCGAGGATTTCTCTTGTGATTGATTCTTCGAGTGCATTACTTCTCTACATCGTTGGTATAAGGATCAAGTCACTTGCTCTTTACTTTCTTGTACTATTCCTAGTGTAGTTTGCTTAGTGTAGCTTTTATCACATAGGAGTAAGTAGCTTATTGACTTAGTCTTGTTGGTGTGTATTAGAGATCATAGCCTTGCTTCACTAGAATTGTATAGGTGGCTTGCATAGTATAGTTGAGCTAGTGCTAGAATTAGCTTAGCCATCTTTTATACTAACGTGGTTGTTTAGTGAAGCTTGTATAATTTTAAATAGGCTATTCACCCCCCTCTAGCCATTTGGACCTTACAGTTAGGCACTCAACTTGCCTCGCCACTCGATCCTAACATATATGCAAAGTTAGATCGCTCAAGTGGCACTAGATGACCAATATGCAAACAAGTTTGCCCCTCTTAATAGTATGGCCATCTATCCTAAATCCGGTCATCAACTTCTCTACACACCTATGACCGGTGAAATGGAAATACCCTAGGTTATACCTTTGCCTTGCGCATTCCACTCCATCTCCTCCGACGTTGATGCAACACATGCACCGACCATATCACAAATGATATGACCCACTTCAAATCATCATGTGACCTTGGTCCATCGATCTTGACCTCACTTGCTCTTCACCGTTGCGTCGGTCCATCGGCGCCAAGTCTTGCTCAAGCTTCACCGCCTCACGGTCCATCGCTCCAAAGCCTCCGACTTGCCCTTCACACTTGCAACCGGTCCGTCGAGCCAAGCCTCATCTTGATCTTTGCCACCTTGGTCACATGACTCCATGTCATGTCTCATATGCAATGAGCTCCTTCATAACACCATTATCTGTGGACTAATCCCTGTGTATCTTACATTAAACACAATTAGTCCACCTAAGGTTGTCACTCAATTACCAAAACCAAACAAGGACCTTTCATCGTGGTTGGCTGCTAGCGAGGTCAGGCGCACGGTAGGTGATGGCGGCGACCTTAGCCTTGCACAGGCGCAGCGGGCGTGCCGTGTGCGCGCGGCAGCCACAGTGGAAGTGAGCCCTCGGGACTGGGCCAGACAGCTGTAAGGTCCAAATGGCTAGAGGGGGGTGAATAGCCTATTTAAAAAATTTACAAACTTCACTAATCAACAATTGTTAGTATAATAGATGGCGGCACTAATTCTAGCACTAGCTCAACTATACTAAGCAAGCCACCTATACAATTCTAGTGAACAAGACTATGATCTCTAATTCACACCAACAAAGCTAAGTGAAGCTACTTACTCCTATGTGATACAAACTACGCTAAGCACACTAGACAAGATAAAGTGCAAGAATGAAAAAAAGGGAGTGAATTGATTCTTATACCAATGGTGTAGATATGAGATGTATCCAAAGAATCAATCACACATAATCATAAAGAGAATCCTCGGCAAGAGATGACACAAAATTTTTTACCGAGGTTCATTTGCTTCTCGGCAAGCTACTCCTCATTGTGGCGATGCACCCACTTGATGGATCACGAGCTAATTGACTATCAAGAGTCAAATCCTCAACGGGTGCCGTAAATCCACTCACAAGATGGGGATCCTCCAAGCCACGAGCTCCACTAGAGTAGCCAATTCGCTAACTCCCGCGGGGAAGGCTCAAGAACCCCTCACAAACACTTGGTGAGGCTCGAAACAATCTCCAATCACGAGCTCAACACCACCGCTGCTCCAAGCCGTTTAGGATGTCGGAAAACACCCAAGAGTCACAAGAAATCCGCAACCAACTCAATGGATCAAGTGCCACTAGATGCAAATGACTAAGCAATGCACTTGAATCTCACTCAATCTCACTAGAGTATGCAACCAAGCAAGAAGATGAGTGGAGGGGAAGTTCTCTAGCTCAAAGTATTCTCAAGTGTTCAAAGAGTCAGAGAGAGGCTCCCAAGGCCAGCCAAATGAGTATTTATAAGCATCCCCAAAGAATAGAGCCATTAGGCTCGAGATGCCGCTCTGCGCGCGCTGACCGGACGCGCAGGTCAGATCGACCGGACGCGACCACAGCATCCGATCGCACCTGCGCGATAACGCTGAAAGCAAGACCAGACGCGACGCTAGAGATGACTGGACGCGTTACACCTGGCGTCCGGTTAAAGTCCAGTAAGGGTCTAGAGCAATTTCATCGACCGGATGCGTCCGGTCGCACGTGACCGGACACGCCACCGTGTCCGATCGACCACGCGATCTATAGACCCTCTGAGCACCTGACCGGACGCGCTGGTCCCACGAGTGATCGGACGCGCCGGTGCAAAACCCTAGCTCGCGCGCCTCTGCAACAGCTGCTACTGACCGGACGCGTCCGGTCAAACCAAGACCGCGTCCGGTCACTACCAGTGACCTCTGTTCGCCTTCATTTCTATCCACGATGACTTAGAGAAAATCTCCGCCACCGACGTAGTGGAAAATAGACATTTCATTTCCTCGAAAACGCTACCGACATAGAGAGGACCCCAAACCCCTCTCTACCACTCAAACTCCACCGTCTTCGCAAATGTGCTAACACCACTAGGTGTACACCATCATGTGCATGTGTGTTAGCATTTTCATAATCGTTTTTCAAGGCGTTATGTTAGTCCTCTACTATATCCTAATGCATATGCTCAAGATGATGACCTAGTAGCACTTGATTCATGAGCTAACCGTGATTGCCCCTCTTGATAGTCGGCTATCAATCCTAAACCCGGTCAATCACTTCTCTACTCATCTTAGACCGGCAAAAGCAAACCCTATGATTATACCTTTGCCTTGATCCCTTTGTTCCATGTCCATCTCCTCATGCTTGATCACCATGATCATCATTTCATGTGCATCTCCTCCATGATCGTTATTTCATATCCATGCACCATCATGCTCCTTGCTCCTTTATCACATGTGTTGCTATGCCTAACTCAATTTACTTGACACAATGGTATTAGCAACCTGATGTCATTAATTATCAAAACCAACCTTAGGCTTTCAGTAGCAGTGCCAAGCTCTGGCGGAGCACGCACGGGATGGCAAGGCGAACGGCAGCAGCACGGCACAGCAACGGCAGTAAGGCTGGTGACCAGCGGCAGCCAGGCATGGCTACACGCGGGGTCGGCCAACACGGTAACCAGGTGGCCAAGGAGGGCCAAGCCACGGTGAAACGGTGAAAGGACGTGAAGATAAACTGCCCCAAACATTGCAATGCCAGGGCACACGGACGCTGACGAGCGTGCAGTGTGCGTATGTATATATATACTTCTATATATTTTTTTTATTTATTCATTAAATTAGCCAACTAGCAAAACTAGACATGTATCTATAACCATAGGAACAAAATATTAGGCACTATTTATTTATTTCGCTTAATATAATTTGTCAAAAAGAATGATACTTTTAAATATAAGCTCATATGCTTGCCGACTCAACGAAATGACTTATCTTAATCCTAGCTTTGATTTCCAAGCTCCCAAGAACAATAATCAACCATACTTATTTTAAAAATTAAAGTCGCACTTTCGTATTCATCACTTGCTCACGTTATATCTTATTTGTGCTTACAGAATTTGTTTTCTGTGCCACCCGATTAAAACTATTCATTCTACCTTTTCTGCTAGGATTTTTATTAGCACGTTTACGCCAAGTAAACTAACTTTTAGTACTTATTTTGATTTTTCTCAGCCACAGAGGCGAAGTCACATACGATTCGTTTATCATTTCATTGTGAGCTTAAAAAATTTTTTTAACCCAAGGAACCTGTTTGATAACTCCTCTTAGGGATTAATTTAGGTGCTAAGCATGCTCGTAACACCAGGGGTGTTACACTGCCCTACACCCCATCCATCCACCTCACGCCGTCGGCATGAAGAGAGGCCTACGCCACCGCAGTTCCCCACCAAGTAGGTCATAGTCACCGGCGACATTGTGTTTTCAAGTGTTTCAAGCGTTTATCAGACGTGTTGCAAGCATATGTTTCAAGTGTTTTGGTTGTTTCAGATGTACGATGTTGCAAAAGTAGATCGAAATGCTGCATATGTTGCGGTGGTTGCACGCGAATGTTGCAAGCGTCTGATCCCAATGTTTCATTTATTTTTCAGACGTATGTTGCAAGTTGTTTATCTGGACATTGCATATGTTTTCTACATATGTTGCAAGTGTTTTTTTTAAGTTTTCAACTGTTTATGACATATGTTGTATGTGTTTCATCTGGATGTTGCAAGAGTAGAATAAGATGTTGCACATGTTGCCACGTGCATGTGGGAAGCGAGGCGGGCGAGGGTGGTCCCCATGGAGTGTCACAAGCGAGCAGGCGGGTAGGCAGGCTAGCGAGCAGACGAGCGAGCAGCGAAACAGGCCGTCAGCCGCGGGTGTCCGGACGCAGACATCCGTTCGGACGTCCGGACGCTAGCAATACCTGTATTACAAGAATCGTCATAATAACTAGAACAAGTTTACATTAAAAAATTTGACTCACGATCCAATTCTTAAAATAAAGGCAATCTAAATAACACGAAGCGTTCTTCAGCCAGCAGACCTCTACAATACCAATACAATACTAGTACTGTAGTTCGGCGGGGCATGAGTTGATTGCTGAAGTTTTGGGGCAAATCATTCCGGGAATGATAATGCGCTGAACGGCTGAACAAGCTGCATGCTAGAGTGACGACGTAGGAGTGCTTAGCCAGCAGACCGGACAGGAAGCGCGCACGAAGCGTCTCCCGTGAGGTCCGTCCTTGTGCGGAGAGCAAGCCAGAGCCAGGGCGTGCCGCGCCGTCGTCGATCCGGCTGCCGATCGACACGCGGCGCCGCCGTGCGATCGCTAATAGCCGGCGATCTCAACTGCTGCTAGGCCATGAAACGTGTGCTTCTATCGACGGCGCAACGGGAGACTCGCCAGTCGCCGGTGCCGGTGCCGCGGCAGCGACCGGCCAGAATTAATGACAGCCCGGCCCGGACCCCGGAGGTGCGGGTGGGGACGGCGAGGGCGACGGCCCAATTTGTCGTGTTGGGCGACCTGGACGTGATCTGATCTCGCGAATCGGAATCAGGACTCAGGAGCAAATGGGAGGCTGGCACCTTGTTCGTTTGAGCATATTAGCAGAATCAGTAACAATTCAGCAGTGTTTTTTTTTTACAACAAATCAGTAAACAGTACTTTCAGCTCCAACAATCCAGCGAAACGAACAGCAAGCGCGGCGCCGTGCGGCTGCTGGCGCCTGCTTGTGTCTGCTGTCAGACTGTTAACTGTAGTCGTCGTGACGTGGAGTACGGCTCGGCTTCACGTTTTGCTTTTTTCTATTCCTGGCGAGGTTGATGGCTGGCCTGCCTGCCTTCGTCAAGAAACAGAAAGCTTGTACGGCGCTCGATGTGACCGTGCAGCGTTGCTAGAGAGAGATTAGTCCGGCAAAGAATGCAGTCTGTATTACGAGACGAACGCAATGACCAAACCAAATCACCTGCTTTTCCTATCTTGTAGGCGCACTATGCACGCAGATCAAGGCAAGACCGCTGGTGGTGTGCCTTCACTCCCTAACTGTCTCCAACTCGGCAGTACTCGTACAAAGTTGGATCTTTTATCCCAGCAGGACCACACAACTGACAGCCTATAGCCTTACCTCGGGTCTAAAATTACGTTCATTTCTGGACACACCTCTATAGCTACAATTACATCCTTTACCGGACGGAGGGAGTACACAGAGCGTGCTAAACAACTGGTGCGCAGTCTAGCACAGTGTCGATTATTGCAAGTTGTGCTCAGCAAGGACGTCAATTTTTTAATTTTCTCTGGCGGAACGTCAGCTGTTCTGGGCCGGCTGGCCACCTGAGTTGATCCTCATCCACATATCTCCGTGATTTTAACCGTCCAACATGGCAACAACTGTGGCTTGGAAACTGTCTCCTCCAAGTTTGAAGATCTTAGGGCCTGTTTAGTTTGCAAAAAGCAAACCTAAAAAGTGCTACAGTACCTATCACATCGAATCTTATGGCATATGCATGGAGTATTAAATATAGGCGAAAGAAAAAACTAATTATACAGTTTGGTTGTAAATCACGAGACAAATCTTTTAAGCCTAATTAGTCCATAATTAGACACAAATTGCCAAATAAAACAAAAAGTGCTACAGTAGCCGAACCCAAACTTTTTCACCAACTAAACAAGCCCTTAACCTTTTGATGAAAATGACATTTGGGGTTACCAGTGGGGCTCTAGCATCTATTCTTCCTCAAAAGCTTATAGTACCCTCTTTTGTCATATTTAGGTACGGTGAGGTTATAAATAACTTTGGAAATTTTTCTATCAGCCCGAATACAAAGTGTTCTTTTGGATTCTACTCAAGCACAAGGAGTATTTTGAAGAGAAAAAAATATACATCTTGATTGCTATAATTGTGTCCTTTGCTCTAACCATATGGAGGAAAACTTAGACCATCTATTTCTGATTTGTCCTTTCCCAAGATCCTGCTGGAGCCTACTAAACATCAACCTTCCATCAAACTACAGTATTATGGAGATTCTGATACTCATCAAAGGTACGGGAGATCGTTGTCTGGGAGTCATCCCTGTCTAGCTAAGGGTGCCCGGCCCGTCCTTATAGCTCTAGAGAGCAAGGAGGATTGGAGTTTTCTCTAGGTTCCTTGTTCACCAAGGGAGAGAGCTCTAGGCTTCTTCATCTTCGTTTTCTAGCCGTTGGGGATGTCGTTGCTCTTGGTGTGGTCGTGGTCGACAATGTGGAAACAACCTGTGTCAGCTTTTGCATATGGCAGTGTGAGCGAGATCCAGGCTGATTGGGCTCGTTCCGCTCCACTGTCTCGTCTGTGCTGTAACGTTGCTTACACGCTAAGGGAGACGAAGCCTGAAGAGGCTAACAAATGTTTTGTTTTTTTGATGTTTTGGGTATTGGTATTGGTACTTGAACTTGAAGGTTGTATTACTATATATAAGTTAGCATCACCTCCTACAACATGAAGAGTGATTCCTCGATATCTTCTCTTATTTGGGTATTGTAGTATCACTCTAAGCACACGTCAAGGAGAGTCTTCCGCTAAATCCTAAGCTAACCCGACATTCAATTCAAACCCAACTCTCATAAGGCAGTCCCAATGAAAGAAACTAGTAGTTTCTATAACATAGGATACCGTACCAAAAAAGTACTGCTTTCCAACCCATAGTTTCTATGAGTAATAATTATTTTCTCTTTCTCCTCCCAGCTCTATCTTCTTCCTCCAATGGGAGTGCGACACGAGCTCCCTAGAAACTGGTGGTTTCTCCCCAATGATGATTTCATGGTTTCTTGGTGCATTGGGTCCAGAGTAGACCTGATTTCTTCATGAAGAAACCATTTCTATGATTTTTGCTCTCTTTCTTCATTAATTACGTTGCCATGTCAGCATTTTGCCTACGTGGCAAGTCATTTAATGAGGATAGAAACCATCATCAATGCACCATTGGGACTGCCCTAAAGGTCACCTTGATACGCAGGGCCTACTCGTGGTCGTGGGACCCGAGTTGATAGACCTGGGCCCACGTGATATCGTTGTTGGTCACACAGAGTCTTGCGTCGTTACTCTCCGTGATCGGACCGGGCCGGTTGGTAATGGTAACGACGACAGGCGACAGATCTCCCGCCACTCCAGGCCTCCAGCTAGCCAGCTAATTACGGTCCTATTCGGCAGGCTGTTTTTTGGCTTATAAGCCGGCTATGGCTGATTTGCTATGAGAGAAAAACACTGTTTCACGGCTGATAAGCCGTGCTGATAAGCTCAGCCGAACAGGGGTACACGTTTGCATGATCCCGATTAACTGCACCTTTCACCTCACCTCACGTCAAACCGGGCGCGCGTGCGCATACTCAATTCACGCGCGCGGTGGACACGAGATGAAGCCTCCCTTGTGCATAAGCCAAGCACGCCGATTACTTGTACAGCTGTACTGCAGGCAACGCTAAACCACCACCGGGGCCCGGCCCAGACGCCGGTCGGTCACGGGAGCTGATCGATGGCAGATGGCCGACCGATCTCCAATTAATGATTACTATATGTATAATATAATCAGACAATCAGTCACATGTACGTACACCGACACATCGACGCCGGTCTGACAGACGTCGTGGTTGGTTCGAAGCTACTCGACGCATGTGGCCAACCACGATGGAGCCGTTCTTAGGGCACGTTTGGTTTGGAGCCACACCACGCCACGCTTAAGCTGCGGCTGCCACACCAACTTTGGCTTCGGTTTGGTTCTCATGTAAGTTTGGGCTGCCAGAGTCTTGTCTCCCTGTCGTTTTCTCCCTGCTGCTTGTCTTCTAGTGTGTGGAGTGTGTGGCGAGCTGTGACGAGTGTGGCGGAGAATCTGGACGCCACCAGATTGTGGCAGCACCACACTGCAGCGTGGCAGATGTTAGCTCCAAACCAAACATCCCCTAAAAAAACAAAAAAGATGGAGCCGTTCCCAGTCAAAGACGGAGTTCTATCACGACCGTCTGTGTGGATTCGACAACGATGACTGCTTTGCCACCGGAGAACCTTGTTTTTTTTAAAAAAAATTATATAAAAATACTAGAGAAAGAGAGGCGCGGCAACAGCAGGGTTTTCCATCGAAGTGTCTGGTTACTGGATTTGCATGGCGATTGATTACATTGTTCAAATATGTAACCGATGCTATGTTGGTACCTCTGCCGTTGTTCAAATATGCCTTTGTTGAAGAAACCAATCTGATCTATTAAGACGGATCTACGCGTGATGTTCTCCTACTTGGTGCACTATCTCTCTGCGTTTTTTACCTAAAAAAACTAGTATCAATATATCATGCAATGTGGGTAATTTTATTTTTACCTTTGACTAGAAATCTACGCCTCTTTATATAGTTCGGGGATATGTTTACAGAGAGAGTTCAGACCGTCGGTTATGCGTCTATTTCCTAGTCGGTTATAAAGAGTTCTGATCCTAGTTGAATTACAAAGAATCCTGAATAAGCTGGGTCTTTATACATATCTACTCGCTCCATCCTACGATATCGCGCATATAAGCATTTAAAAAATATACTCAAATACAAGGGATGGTATGAGATAAAAAACATTTTGCATTAAATACTTTTCATTTATCAACCAATCACCATTAATCATATTGATGATAACGTCGGATTAGGAAAATAAAGTGATGACACATCCGTTTTTTTATTTTTTGTGTTCTCTCTTAGTTTATCTTAAAATTTTTAAAATACATTATAGTGAGTATTCTTTGAGGATAATAAAGTGCCTCTATAGGCCCTGTTCTGCTGGTCAGGTTTCGACTTGTTTCAGCTTATTTCAGCTTATTCTCTCTCACAGAATACTATTGAATCAGCCGAAACCAGCCGGCTTTTCTACCAGCCGAACCAGCCCATAGTTTGAAGTGGTGCTGTGCCAATCGGCCCAACTCATCTCCTGCTGGGATGCCGGTTTTTAAACCTCGATAAGGATATCAGGCGGCGGGTCCATGCAGGAGTATGCAGTTTATGAATAATTATGACAAACCAACCAATAATCCAATATTTGATTAGACTTTTACCCTGAAACATTTGCTTCGGTGGTCCTCCCAGAGTATTTTGCACCAATCTTAAAGCAACCTTTATAATAAATTATAATTAATTTCATAACGTGTTTTCTTTGGGCCTGGCCCTATCCATGTTCAACTCAATCCTAACTCGAGGCCCGTATTTGTGGATCTTCACGATTCGGTTACATTCGTTTTCTTCTAAAATGGAGCGCTGGTAATTATTAGTGATGAAGAAAATGAGAAGGCCTTGATGATTAGTATGCATACATGCATCGTTCTTCTCTGGGGGCGTCGCCCGTGACTGCCGTGTGCAGTGTGCTGCACGGTCCTCGCCCTCGGGCTGAAGTACTACAGCCGCGCACTGTCGCCCGTGCATGTGCCGCCTCGTCCCTCGTCCGCAATGAAAGCAGCACCAGCATGCCATATTGCCATTGAATGAAAAAAGGAACAAAGCGAGCAGCACCATTAACATCCACTAATTAAATTTTGTCGTGGTGTGCTAAATCTGAGCTTCGTTTGGGCATGGGTATGGTCAGACGACCCAATCTGGACGGACCCATAACGTAATTGATTATAATTATTTATTGGACCACTTTAAGATTCACGTAATTTTTTTTAAGAGGACCACTCGAGCACAACTTGTAGTACCCTGAACCCTAATTCACACCTATTAGAGATTAATCTACACTTGACACACCTAAACACCACGCGCCTGCAATCGAGGGAGAGAAAAAAAGGCATATGTCCAAATTATTTCCCTCGAATTTGGCATATGTCCAGATTACCCATAAACTTACATTTGGTTTAATTTACTCCCTCCAACTATTTCAGTTAGTCTAATTTACCCCTTAACATGGTTTGTTATTTTTTTCCATGTATTAGTTGAGTCTTAATATCAACTTTTGTGTTACGTTAGAAAAATATATCTTAAATTTTTGCCACTATTTTGATAGCTTAGGAAATTTAATAAGAAATTAACACTAGAGGTACAGTATCGTATAAAACATAATGATGAAAAATTAATAGTGTATTTTTCTAATACAAAATACAATGTCCTTTATCACCTCATAAAATTTGAAATTAAAATATAATTTGTACATAGAGAAACAAAAAAAGAAAAATCTCTTTAAGGTATTAATTGGACCAACTTAAATAGTTGGAGTGAGTGAATTAAACCAAATGTTAGTTTGTGGGTTATTTGGACATAGGCCAAACTTGGAGGTAGTAATATGGACTTTTTCAAAAAATAAAATAAAAATAACAGAAGTACCTGCTCCGCTGCTGGCATGCATGCTGCCAATCTGCCCCCGAGTCGTTCCTCTGAAGAACGAGATCTAGAGTTCTAGACATCGTCAGACAGTCACGGTGACCGGTACGACTTTCAAAATTTGTTCCACCATAGAACGACGTCCTGCTAAGTTAGTACGTAGTGTTTTTCTATTTGACGAGAGTAATTGTCGTTTTACCGGTCAATAGCTTTAAATTAATTGAATATATTGTTCTCCCGAAATACAAAATCTATGATTGGACAACCAGATCTGTAGACGTATATCGTTTTCTGGGTAAATGACAACGTAATACTTTTGAAATTCCTAGGATTCATGATATACTTTTGTAATTTGCGTATGTAAATGTATGAAAAGGATTTGCACACCACCACCACTACTACTACATCCCTAGTAAATTTAAAGGATGTCTCCTAAGCAGGTGCTTGAGATTTTGCAAATCCATCGGTCAAATTCCACCTCCAACTCCGCCAGCCCCATGGACCTTCTTCCTCCCTGCCGCCCCTCCCCCACCCTCCCCCACTGGCAGCCAGCGGCGTCCTTGCCTCCGGCCACGCCGCCCACTGTCCGCCGCTGCCCAATGACGACACCACCCTCCCCTAAAGACAAGCAAGGTCGTCATCCTTATCCTTGTCCTCGCCCTGCCCCACCACCCGTGGCCGGCGGCTTACTCCGCCTCGCCGCGTCACCCACGTCCCGCTCCCGCCCCTCGCCTTGGCCCACCCTAACCCAATGGCAGGGCATCGGCGAGCTCAGTTCGACGCCCCTGCCCTGACCTCGTCCGACAACCTCCACTGCCGCCAGGGCCTAACGCCGCCCTTCGTCGTCCCCACCGCGTAGCCGACCTGCCTCCCCTGAACCTCCTTCTAAGCCTGTCAGAGTTGAGGAAGAAGAGAGGGAGAGTCAGAGAGAGAGAGAGAGCTGAACTTACCTGACACCGACAAGGTTGTCATCTTCGACGCCAGCGAGGTCTCGCCGGATCGACGCCGGTGAGGTTTCGTCGGAACCCTAGCCGCGGGTGCGTGGGCGTGGGTGATAGCGCGTCGATTGACAGATAAATAGGATAGCTGGCAATAGCATTTGAGTAAATCTGATTTTTAAATGATAATACTCCTACACGCGTACTCCTTCCGTCCAAAAAAAAAGAGTCATTCTTGCTTCCAAAAAGTCAGCAACTTTTATTTGACCAAATATATTTAACAATATATTAATATTTATGGTACATAGTTAGTATCAGTAGGTAGATCATTGAATATGCTTTCATAATAAACTTATTTAGAGATATAAATTTTGCACGTATTTTCTACAAACATAGTCAAAGCTTAGAAAGTTTGACCAACACGATTCTCGTAAGGACTCTATTTTTGAGACGGAGGGAATATATATAGTTCATTTACACTTGAAGATAATTAAGTTACCTCTCGCCCTTGCACGGTCCATTGTTCAATGAATGAATATACAAGAAAGAGAGATCTACCAAACCGTGTGAGTGTGACGCGGACATGACTACACATGAGTGTACGGGAAGTCTCAAAAGACGCTTTCGCCGCTTCCAGGTTCTAGCATACTAGAACTACACACACGTATACTATATACGTCTGTTTATCCCTCATCTTTCAAGCTTAACGGAACTGCAACTCCTTCCGTTTTTGTTGTTAAAAAAAACTCCTTCCGTTTCATCATCATACATACTGTATTCAATACAAGAAGTTACACTCCTTAATAAATGCGCTGCTACAGGCCGGAGCTATACTTCTCGCGTCATGGAGCTCCGTCCACAAACCCATCTTGGATTCCAAGGTTCGTGGCGTATCTGCAGGCATATAGTATTCCGTCTTCGTCCTCCGTTCCTTACCAGCTACCAAGGTCGCCAATTCGCCCTTGGCAACATAGAGTGTACGTGGATGCCTATATATATGCCTGCTTGCACCCATTATAGCTAGCATATCGGCGTTTGATCCCCTTAGCGCGGAGGGGAGCTCCTTCTCCGAGATTCTTGTCCACCCTTGCATGAAAGTTTTTGCATTGTTTCATTGCTTCTCTAGCTACTACTTCCTTCTACGTCTTTCTAGCATGCCCCCCGCCCGCCCGTTCATGAGGGATTGTCTGATGATCAGTAGATAATAAGCAATATAATACTGATCTAGAATCGAGTTGTTGTACTCTCTTTGTCACTTTGTGCAGCTAGAGCCTACAGACTACAGGATCAGGTACGAAATGAAAATGGTTATTACTTGCAAGTTGCACGAGATGGAATTATATATATTCTTCTAATTATCTAGCTTCTTCGCCGTCTCTTTATAGTAACATCAGTTTCTGGCTTCTGCGTGAAGGGATAGTAAGGCGCGCCATGGCGCTATCAGCTTCCCCGGTTCAGGAAGAAGAGCTGCTGCAGCCTGCTGAGAGGCAGTTGAGGAATCAGCTCGCTGCAGCCGCGAGGAGCATCAACTGGAGCTATGCCCTCTTCTGGTCCATTTCAGGCACTCAACCAGGGTAAATTGAAGTCTTAATAATGTACAGTTGATATTTGGTTGGCAGTTTTCTGCAACTTTGATGAATGATCGTCAGTCGTCACATCGTTTGCATGAGCTTTATATCCCAGGCTCCCAGCGCATACATATATATCAAATAAAGAAAGTCGGATCCGGTGATGCGATTGTAGCCATTTACTTATCGTTTTTGTAGAAAATGGTTAGTTTTTTTCTGTTTGCAATGATGTCGCCAGGTTTTACATCCAATTTAGTTACTGAATGAAACTTTGTTACTCCTACTCTTCAATCTCCTCGATTTAAGAGAGTACTGGATCGATTTTCAACTCATGTCGTCACGTGATGTGTCTTCTCTACCTGGGGAACTCCCATCTTTCCACTTGCAGTTTTTTGTAAGACGTCTTTCCAGTTGTTGCTATGCAGTGTTACCATTACCAAACTGGACAACTCCCATCTTAATTTCCACTTGTAATACCACAGTTTTGAGCTGAAACTATGCAAGTTTAGATCACAGACTAATAGAAGTGTACGTATGAGCAACTGGAAGCTAGTAAAGCCATTTATTATTCCGTCTCTCAAGAAAATTCTTCTTTCACACTTTTTAGCAAATAATACTAACAACGATTCTGTTCTTCTTTGGTGAAGCTACTAAATATTCAACGACAACAAAATCTAAAAGTTGAGGTCCATATATAAGCTTGTGAAACTCTACTACACTTTGAGTTTTCCAAAGAAATTTCTGCTAATATTTATATTTATATTTCAAAATATCCTAATATAAATAATACCCCGCAGTTCCAAACTATATATAAGGTGTTTTATTTGTTCTAGATTCATGACTTTTGTACGTACCTAGATATAAGTTATGTTTAGATAATGGAAGGAGTAATTCATAGATCATGCATTCAATACTTATATTAAAATAATATAAAAAAGTCATGTTGTAATAGCTGACAGATGCACGTCTCGCAATAAAGATTTCTGTCTCATCTGATAAAAAGGGAACACTATATTTATTTTATTCTCAATATAATGCTTTACTTTTCTATCCTTTTATCTGTCGCTATGGAAAACGTATTGGTTAAACTTTCTCAATTGTCACTAGATTTGTAGAAAATATTAACAATATTTTTTATCTCCAATTAAGTTTGTTATAAAAATAAATTCAACAACCTATCTAATGATACTAATTATGTACTATAAATATTAATACATTTGGTCAAAGTTGAGTAGGTTGACTTCTCATAAAGTGAGAACGACAGAGAAAAAAGGTGCAAAGAAGAAATGATGTTAGAGGAAACAAAAATGTCTACGTAGAGAAAAAAAAACGTTAAGAAATTCAAATATGGTTTTATCATCTCACCCGCCTTTTAAAATTGGACCTTCAATCAAATGTACAAAAAGTGATATATTTTAGGATCATAAGCTTTCAAAACACACACATATACAGATAGGAAGTATAGATACCTAGTACTACTATATACTACAGTATAAAATGTTTTCCATTAGAAGTCGGATGAGAAAATCTGGTTGCAGGGTGCTAACGTGGACGGACGGGTTCTACAACGGCGAGGTGAAGACGCGGAAGATCTCCAACTCCGTGGAGCTGACAGCCGACCAGCTCGTGATGCAGAGGAGCGAGCAGCTCCGGGAGCTGTATGAGGCCCTCCTGTCCGGCGAGTGCGACCGCCGCGCGGCGCCGGCGCGGCCGGTCGGCTCGCTGTCGCCGGAGGACCTCGGCGACACCGAGTGGTACTACGTGATCTGCATGACCTACGCCTTCCGGCCTGGCCAAGGGTATCGGTTACTGCTTGATACAACAAGCGTATATTGCTGATGCTCCTGATGGTAACAATTTTTTTTGTGCTGCCACAGGTTGCCCGGCAGGAGTTTTGCGAGCAACGAGCATGTCTGGCTGTGCAACGCGCACCTCGCCGGTAGCAAAGCCTTCCCCCGCGCGCTCCTGGCCAAGGTATGCATGCACGTTTCTCAGTTGCTCTGACGGGAAAGACCGCTCCATCCATCTGCATTCTCCGTGTCTTCTGTCATTGCCTTTCATGCATGTTTTTCACTAGTCGTTTGCGATCTTTGTTGAATCATCATGGACTACGTGCGTTGTACCTGCACGTGTAACCGACCTTGCTGTACGTACCTACGGTCAAGCAGAGCGCGTCCATTCAGGTAAGCGATTTTCGTGCTTCGTCTCGTCGGAAACACAAACACTAAACACAGGGCACTTCCGGACTGTGTAGTCTGCGGATTTCTGTCTGCAACATGTAACTCCATCCTGGATCGTATTGCGCAGTCAATCGTCTGCATCCCGCTAATGGGTGGCGTGCTTGAGCTGGGTACAACTGATACGGTATGTTCAGTTGTTCACTTCACTGGCCATTACTGTATACATTATTATCTGAAAATAACAGCTAGCTGACCAGAAATTGAGCGTAAATAACAGTTTTTTTTTATTTTTCATTGTGCCTAATTCTCACTACTGTAAATGATATTGCCAGGTGTTAGAGGACCCGGACTTGGTGAGCCGAGCAACTGCAGCTTTCTGGGAGGCGCAATGTCCGACATACTCGGAAGAGAAGGAGCCGAGCTCCAACCCGTCGGCAAACGAAACCGGCGAGGCCGCAGCAGACGACATGGTTGTGTTCGAGGACCTCGATCACAATGCCACGGAAATGGAGACGATTACTGCCGTCGCTGGTGGACAGGAGCTAGGAGAAGCGGAGAGCCTGTCAAACGCAAGCCTGGAGCACATCTCGAAGGAGATTGACGAGTTCTATACCCTCTGCGAGGAAATGGACGTGCAGCCACTACCACTAGAGGATGGCTGGATCATGGACGGGTCTAATTTCGAAGTCCCCTCGTCCCCGCAACCAGCGCCCCCGGGGAACCTAGCTTATGGCTCTCGCTCGGCCAGTTTCATGGCGTGGACGAGGTCCTCGCAGTCGTGCTCCGATGAAGCGGCGGCAGTGCCGGTCATCAAAGAGCCGCAGAAATTGCTGAAGAAAGTGGTGGCCGGCGGCGGAGGTTGGGCGAACTGTGGTGGTGGTGTGGGCACGAGCACGACGGGAACAGCCCAGGAAAGCGGCATCAAGAATCACGTCATGTCTGAGCGAAAGCGCCGGGAGAAGCTCAACGAGATGTTCCTCATCTCAAGTCATTGGTTCCGTCCATTCACAAGGTACTGAAGAAGATATACCATCAATTTTTTATCCTTCCGTGTTGATTTGAGAGAACGTTTGTTTGTTTATCAAAAGTTCAAAACTCGAAGACATTTTTTTTAAAAAAAATTTGGCAGGTTGACAAAGCATCGATCCTCGCCGAAACTATAGCCTACCTCAAGGAGCTTCAGCGAAGGGTACAAGAGCTGGAGTCCAGTAAGGAACTTACATCGCGCC
>CM039602.1:46556271-46585938 GCA_022457205.1 Saccharum spontaneum | reverse complement strand
GAGCCTTTACATTACCCTTGTTATTGTCACCAAATGTGATGCTATCAATGCCACTATCATTTGATTTGAGAGAGTTGAACATTCTTGAATCACCGGTCATATGTTGAGAGCACCCACTATCAAGCACCCAATGCCTTTCTCCGGCCTTGTAATTTACCTACAAAACAATTTAATGTCTTTTAGGTACCCATACTTTCTTGGGTCCTTGGAGGTTAGTAACTAAGCTCTTTGGTACCCAAATGGCCTTCTTCTTTGGGCCCATAATGGGTGTACCAATAAACTTAGCATGCACACATTTCTCACCCTTGGTAAGCACATAACAAGAATCAAAAGAAATGCAATCCATTTTAGCATGAAACTTATTACAATTAATCTCTAGATGCCCAACTTGCTTGCATCTATTGCAATAACGACCATTTCTCTTCACAAAGCGAGGCTTTGGAGTAGCAAAGGTCACCTTGCCCTTCTTGGGAGTATAGCCCAAACCCTCTTTGTTAAGAGAGAACCTTTGGCTACCCAAGCATTTTAGCAAGCGGGCATCCCCACCATAGGCATTGCCTAATGCGCGGGTGAGATCATCCACCTCTCTCTTGAGAGTCTCATTCTCAACCACAAGTGATGAATTACTAGTAGTAGAGATAGAGTTGGTTGTGGTGGATGATGATGAGCTACATGAAGCATTAGTAGGACCAACAAATAAAGAATCATCAATAATATCACATGTTAGTCCAATATCACAAGTGACAATCACTTGCTCCTCCTTAGCTTCCTTCATGAACTTCTCCAACTTGAGGTCCTTTTCCTTGATGAGCTCAAGTAGAGTGGAGTGGGCTTCTTTAAGCCTAGTGTGAGCAACTTCAAGGTCCTCGTGGTCTTCCTTTAGACACTCACGAGAGGTCTCTAGCTCATCAAAAGATTTCCTAAGAGCTTTGAGCTCTTGTTCAATTCCTTTGAACTCCTTAATCTTTTTTAGAGCAATAAGCTCCTCCATCAAGGCATCATTTTCATTGCTCTTGGCAATGAGCTCTTGCTCCAAGATTTTGCATCTCTTGGTGGTCCTCTTGTAGACCTTGCTCATTTTGATCTATTACGCCCAATAGATCATCCTTGGAGTAGTCCTCATCCTCCTCATCATCACTCCTACAACCATCACTAGCACAAGAGTCATCATCACTATCATCATATTTTACCTTGGTAGGCTTAGCCATAAGGCATGTCGATGTAGTGTCAAAGATGGATGGCTTGTTGGAGAGGGCGAGGCTTGCAATGGCTCGCCGAGTGGTCCTCTCATCATCACTAGAGCTTGCATCATCATCACTATCGGAGTTATCACTATCCCAAGTGACTACATAACCACCACCCTTCTTCTTGTTGTTGAATGTGAAGCTCTTCTTTGCTTTCTTCTCCTTCTCTTTCTTATCCTTCTTATTCTTCTTGAGCTTCAAGTCTCCATTATAAAATCTCTTATCTTCATAGGGGCAATCTGCCACTATGTGATCAGGGCTATTGTAATTGTAGCAAAGGGTCTTTGCCTTCATAGTGTCTCTCCTCTTCCTTGCCCCATATCCTTTCTTCTTCATAAACCTTCCCATCTTGTGCACAAGGAGGGCCATGGTCTCATCATCGAATGGATCATCATCATCGCTCTCCACCTTGCTCTTGCCCTTAAAGGATGAAGCCTTGAATGCAATGGGCTTCTCTTGCTTGACCTTGATCTCCTTCTTCTCATCTTCGTCTTCATCATCATCATATTGAGCATCGGTCATGACATCTCCAAGCACTTTATTTGGAGTCACCTTGTCCAAACCCTCTCTTTGGATCATCTTCCTCAAGATAGCAAACTTCTTAGTTAAGTTCATCAAGAACTTGTGTGAGAAGTCCTTGTCCTTGACATCTTCTCCTAGGCTCTTGAGATCATTGACAATGACTTGTAGCCTATATAACATCTCCGGTATAGACTCGTCATCCTTCATCTTGAAGCTTGCAAACTTATCCTTGAGCATATAGAGCTTGGCACTCTTTACCGTTGAAGTGCCCTCATATGTTTCCTCTAATCTTGTCCACACTTTACTTGCCATCTCAAGATCCTTGATTGCTCAAAGACCTTTGCATCAATCCCATTGTAAAGAGTGTTGAGAGCCATAGTGTTGCATTGGTTGTTGATGCGGTCATTGTTGGTGAGCTTGTCGGGATCAATGATAGCATAATCATGATGTGTCACCTCCCAAACCTTCTCATTAATAGAGCCAAGATATTGCTTCATCTTTCTTTTCTAATGATCAAAAGATGAGACACCATCAAAAAATGGAGGATTGCCCCCGACATGGTTGAACACAACTTGAGCCATCTTACACCGAGGTTGTTAAGCCTTATAAATGGTGACCACGGCTCCGATACCACTTGAAAGGTCTTGATGGCTAGAGGGGGTGAATAGCCTTTAAAAATTTCTACAAAGACAAGCTAAATAAGTTTATCAATATAACAAATAGCGAGATGCGAGTTTTGCTTAGCCTACAGGGTGTTTGCAAGCCACCTAACCAATTCACAATTCTAGTATATTTGCACTCAACCGCACAAGTCAAACCGAGAAGGAAAGTACAACAACAACTAGCAAGCTACACAAAAGAGCTACTCTAGCAAAGGTAACTAAGAAGGTAATGCGAAGTTGAGATAGGAGAGTTTCACCGAGGGGCGAAGTATTGAGCCAACCAATATGATCAACAATGAATACCAAGACAACCGAACATCGGGATCAATCAATCACAATATGAAAGTGATGACACAAGATTTATCCTGAGGTTCACGTGCTTGCCGGCACGCTAGTCCCTGTTGTGTCCCTCTTCACCACGTGGTTCGGTGGCTAATCGGTCACACACCGAGCCTCTCAAAAGGCTCCACAAGAACCTACCAAATGGCAAAATGTTGCAAATGACACGAGCAATCCACTAATGTTGCCTTTGGCGCTTCGCCGAGGTAGGCACAACCCCTCACAATCACCGGAGGTGGCCAAGAACAATCA
This sequence comes from Saccharum spontaneum, assembly GCA_022457205.1. NCBI lineage: Eukaryota > Viridiplantae > Streptophyta > Magnoliopsida > Poales > Poaceae > Saccharum > Saccharum spontaneum. The sequence continues at coordinate 46,582,919 of CM039602.1, read as the reverse complement.
CCAACTCTTGCCAATGCCTCCAAGCTTCTCCAAGCCATCTAGGTGGCGCAACCACCAAGAGAAACAAGAATCCCGCAGCAAATCAACCACCAAGTGCCAACTAGATGCAATCTCACAATGCAAATGCACTTGGATCACTCAATCTCACTTCGAATATGCAAAGAAGCAAGACAAATGAGTGGGAGGGGAGTTGCTTAGCTCAAAGTGCTCACAAGTATGTCAAAGAGTGCAAGAGATAGAGCCTTGAGCCGGCCAACGAGTATTTATAGACGTACCCCTTCGAATATAGCCGTTAGGAACTTGAAACAGCTGCAGTCACGCTGACCGGACACGCTGGTCGCGCGGACCGGACGCGCTGGGCTCGACCAGACGCGCTGGTCCTGTAACGGACCGGACGCGCTGGTCAAGCCTGAGCAGCGCTCTAACGAAACAGTGACCGAACGCGCTGCATGTCGCACTGGACGCCACAGAGCCCGTGTCCGGTTGGAGTCCAGTAAGCTCCCAGATGAACCGGACGCGTCCGGTCGACTGTAACCGGACGCGCTGCGCGTCCGATCAAAAAGCTGAAACACGCGCAGACGCTGAACACTGACCGGACGTGTCCGGTCAAACAGAGACCGTGTCCGGTCCAGCGTTCGGTCACCACTGTGACCTCCGTTCACCTCCATTTCTTCTCTGACTTCCGGCATAATGGAAAAAAGTCGTTTCAACTCCTCGAAAATGCCTGAATCCCACCTCGCAAGCTTGGCGGGAGAGAGAGAGGACCCCAAACCCTCTCTACCGCTCAAACTCCAACGCCTTCACAAATGTGCTAACACCACCAAGTGATCTCGTCATGTGTGAGTGTGTTAGCATTTTCACAATCATTTTTCGAGGCGTTATTAGTTCTATCCAAATGCATATGATTTTGAAATGCACACCTAGAGGCACTTAGGAGTTCAATAGCCGCGTCATTCTCCTCTTTAGAGTATGGCTATCTATCCTATAATGTAACCACACCCACTAGGTGTCTTGGTTACTAAAACACAACCCTTAAGCATATACCTTTGCCTTGATCACGTAGGGTTGCGTCCAAATCCAAGTGTGGCCATCATGATCACCATGTCCATCTTGCCACCAACCTTGGAATGTACTAATCCTCATGTGCTACATACAACTTAGGCATAGGATTAGTACTTAGGCATTGTCACTAATTACCAACACCAAACATAATACTTTCACCATCTCAGAGCTTCGTCCCACGAAGACAATCCACCTCGGGACCTCTCGCTGTCACATGTACCCGCCACAGGTATCTCACATGGGGAACGCCTAGGTAGCACCCCCTCGGCAAGACTTGCCCTCGAGACTCGTCATCGGATCCTGCTCGGTCAACTCGACCCTCACCACTCACCCAAGACTCACGCCAAGATCTCCCCATGTTCATTATCATGTTATTATCAGGTTATCGGCACCTCATGCCTTATCTCATTACGCCTCTCACTCACCAGCATCACATCACAGATATAATGCGAGTAAGAGTAAAGCAGTAGTAACAAGTAATAAAGCAGCATCTAGCCTAACAGCAGGGTGAGCAGGAGTAAGGTTGCAACAAGGTAAAAGGCTCAAAAGGCAGTAACTACCATGCAATCCTAATATCATCATTATTGTAGAAATGTAAAGCACTAGCAGTTCTACTATTTGCAATGCGTAATAGGATCTACGAATGGGTAGGGCATGGCACCTGGCAGGTCGTCACCCAAGTCGTCGGTGTAGTCAGGGTCGAACTCCTTAGTCGGTGGCTCCTCCGGGTCTATAAAACGTGACATACGGCCGCGTCAGCAGCTCCTATAGAGGTGCATAAAGAAGCAACTAAAAACCAAAAGATCCAAATGTACTCAAACATAGGCCTATGACGTAGAGCTCATTTTTAGAAAAATTTGGACTCTGGTTTGGCATTTTTCCGAGCTACGATTAATTAGTTATGAATTTTTGAAGTTTAAATTATTTTCTGGAAAAAGAAAAAGAGTGGATTTAATTACAAGCTTGACACATGGCAGGCCGTGATTGGACGGGGACTGTGTGGTCGCTAATAGGTGGGGTCCACCGGTCAACGGTCAACGTTGACCGGGCCGGGTCTTGGGCCTGGATGGGTCGGGTCAGGGCCGGACTTGGGCTAGGTTGGGCCGGCCCGACCCGGACACGTGTCGCTCGCCTGGACCAGCCACATGGAACTGCTGGGTCCTTATCGGGTCATGGGTTCGTGGCTCTGGTCCATTGTGGTCACATGCACCTAGGTTCATGGACCGCAGGGACGACGTTCCGTGGACCTTGTCCACCTCCTATCCCCTCCTCAGTGGTTCTCGTAGACTAGAAGCACAGAGGCGCGCCAAGTTCCTCCCCTTCCCTCCTCTGTTCTTCGCGGGGGGAGCACCCGCCGGCAGTGTGCTCGTTCGGTGGTGCTCTACGGCGGCTTGGCTCGGCCGCTAGGGGCTACTATGACTTCATGAAGGTGTGGGCTATGCGGGGGTGGCTTAAAAGCGAGGCCATGCCCACGGGTTGGGCGACCTGATGGCCGGCAGCGGCTCGCCGGTGGCAGGAGGATTCGCCTAGGAGCCTGGGTTCAGGAGGGGGCCAAAGGTAGCCCCTTTACTTTTGATTAAGCATGCCATCAAACCAAGGGGCCCGTCACTGGTGGGCAAGGGCCACGGCGGTGCTCGTTCGTCAGAGGAGTCACGCAACGGAACGCCACCGTGCGTCGTGGCTCTGATGTTTTCGGGTGGATCGGCCTCTCTTCCTATACTAGTTACAAGGCTAGGTGCGGGTGGCCAAGGCAGAGCCCATCAGCTATGAAAGCATCTAGGCCCCGAGAGTTGGTTTCGGCAATTGATGACAACGCTTTATTACCATGACTAACGTGTGTTTTGCAGAAACCTTGGTAAGTTAGGTCATGGAGGTGATAACTGCTTTGGGCACTATGGTATTCATGCCCCTTGATGGAAATCGTTTCGGTTTTCAAAGGAGTGACGTCAAGATTAAGGACGGTTAGTTCTGGATGTCGAGGTGTTGAGTTACATTCAGAATAGTCGTTAGGATCTTCGTTTTCTCTTTTGGCCGTACTATAAAGGGGAGCATGAGCGGGTAGCTTGACCTAGGTGAGTCTTATGTTTAGGTATGGTGCACACTTGTTAAACTTAGCACTAGGCAGCTCTAGAATAGCTTAAAGTTCAGTTGAAAGCAACTTGGTTCAAGTTGCGTCGCGTTTCGGAGAGTTTAGAGGGTTTTTGTAACAGAACCGTCCAAATTATAAGAGCACAAGTACAAAAACAATCACCGAAGTGATCAAATTCTCGCACTTGAGCCCATATAACTCCGGTAGTCCAATGAAATCACGAGGGATTTCAAACCAACCAACATACCAGCCAAGATCGTAGTGATTCAACATAACAAGTCACATGTTACAACCATTTTACAAGTAATTCAATATACATCGGAGTTCAACATAGTTATTACAACTTAAGTTCAAAAGTAGCGGAAGCAAAGTAATTTGAAACTAACAACACCTTTATTTCAAATATATGCCAGTACTAAGGTCGACTTCCAACAAAAGCATTAGAGAGAAGATAACTTAGAAGGATCATGCCCGTGATCACACTCCGCCTTAAGGCAGGAGCCAACCAACTCTTGCAGTCGCCATGATACATCACAACCTGCAACAAGTGGGGATAAAACCCTGAGTACAACAATGTACTCAGCTAGACTTACCCGTCAGAAACCAGAAATAAGGTGACACCAAGGATCATGCAAGGCTGATATAAAGTGGGCTAGCTTGACACCATTTTGCATAAAAGCTTATTATGAATAAGTAATCATTAATGCTTAAGCATCAAGTTAATTATCATTAACCTGTCATCTATATTAGAACCTGTACTAGAGCACTCACTTTATTAGGAGCAAACAATATTAACCTTAGCCGGTATAAATTGAGGCAACCTTTCCATCGTTATCCAATTAACCATCCGTTCAATTTAATGGAATCTACGTTGCCGCTGCTCAAGTCAAGTGCTCACTAACCGGGAGCGACGGCGATTCGAATCGAATTCCTATCCAGCTGGAGGGGTATTTCTAACACTCACCGTGCAGACCCCTGCCAGGGTCGCACAGGCCACCTTTTCATATGATTCAGGAATCGCGGGTCCGAATGATGTCGCGACCCCAAGGGCGACACTCTGCCAGGTGATAGGGACTCTAACCCCCCCTTGGTCTCACGCCAATGTCCCCAAGCACATCCTTTCTCTCCTCCAAGAAGCAACCTACCATTCGATTCCCGGCCTGAATCACATTACTCGGCTTCGCGGTCGGAACGACTTATCCGGCCAACTAAGTGTTAGACTGCGTTCAACATGACTCAAGGACGTACAGCGAATCGGTCCTTAAACGACTCAGACGGGGATAGATCCACACCCAAGACCTCCATGCCTTGTTGCTTCACTATCGTCATCCCGCCCGGTCTCATTTCATTTTATTAACACATGGTTCCATTCCACGATAGCAATATAGCCAACCGTGCCATATATGAATATCCCTACATCTCGCAGGTGACAGGAAATCACCTGACTTCTACCGCTTAAAGCAGGGCTAAGCATCTACTCGATCCTAGTCTATGTAGGATTCAAGGATTCATATATCTGGACAAGGAATGATATAATGCAGCAAGGGTTTCCAACCAACTCCTACCACTTAATGCAACAATACTTATAACATATATATATATAATTAATTGCTTTGAAAATAGGAGACTTATAATGCTCCGGGGCTTGCCTGGGGTCCGACTCAAGTCAGAGTTTGTCAGATGAAACTCGCTTGACGAGCATCCTCTAATCTACCACTTGTCCGGTCCTTCTATCTTCGGGTTTGGATCCACCAAACACCGTCTTCGGGTTTGGCTCCAACGCCACATCCTTCACACGTTTCTGCTAGCGTACCTATATGAGATGCAACCATGCATATATATAAATACATAGAAATGCAATAACACAACATTCATGCCAGCACACCAAGTTCACATGGGCACTAGAGTTAATCAACTTAACTATCACTTAAGCATCTCCTTAGAAGATGACCAGCATATCGATCATGACACAAGTCACACAAGATCTCAAGCACACTTAACACTAACAAGATGTATATCACTCTTAGAAATCAACATAGCAAAGCAAGTCAAGATTAAGCAACAACGATAACTGGAAAATGTCAATTTCTGGACTTGCAACCAATAGCTTCATAAATCAATCATATCTGGAGTTTTATAAATCCAAATGACTTGCAAGAAGACATTCTGGAAAGTTTAGGAAAATATCTACATTTCATTTTTAATCATCTCAACATGATTCCCAAGTTATCATGACCAAACATGCCAATCTTTAAAGTCTGCACAGAAGATAATTAAAATCTGACAGTAGACTTATTAAGCATGCAACTCTTAAACTATCAGACCTGGGACCATGAAAATTTAACACAAGCAAGAGAAGATAATTATCTACAACTTTTGTATTTACCAAATTCACAGTAAACATCATTTACACCATGAAACTAGTTGCACGAGTAATACCACACATGCAGCCCAACAGCAGTGGTACAACTATAGACAGAAAACTGATAGAAACTTCAGAGAAGCATAAATGGAGTTCTAGACCTCCAACAAACATGATTCTCAACTTTATGGAAAGCTTATAAAGTTACCTACAACTTTCTTATAATCCTCTTAAGATGATTCTACAGTTAACATGGTCAATTAATTAAATAATTGCATCTCTGTCCAAAATATGGACAGAATCTGATATGCCACTTTAAACTGCTATAACTTGAGTTTTATAAATCCAATAATTATGGTTCTAGACTTTTTAGAAAGCTTAACAAATTGCGAACAACTTTTCTATAAACATCTAGAACTAATTCTGCCACTAACAAGGTCACACATGGCACAGAAAGCAATGCTGTCTGGGTTGGGGCAGAAACTGCCACAGTACTTTAAACAACTATAACTAAACATATACTTAACCAAAAATTGTGATATTTAGCTTTTTGAAAAGGTTATGAAAAGTACTACAACTCAACTATTATCAACAAGGCATGATTCATAACTTAACGGAGCCAAACAAAACATACATGCAGCACTGTCCAGAATAGAAGCAAAGCAGCATATAACATTTGTTATTTTTATAGCTCCTAAACTATCAAGCCTAAAATCTTGAAATTTTTACTAGACATCATACATCACAATAGTAACATGTCACAAAAATTTCACTTCATTTGGAGATAAATATTTACAGTTATTAAAAATAACAGATCCAACTAGCATTCAAAACCTAGTTGCATAAATCTATCTTTACAGCCAAAACTTTAAACTAAAACATGTCATATTATAGATCCACTGCATAGATAATTTCACAAGGATTCCAAAAAGTCCTTATTTGCTATTTTATGATTTTTCTACTAATTACTATGAATTTCCAAAGTTCAACACTGAATTCTGTAAAAAAAATAAAAAAAATAAAAAGATTAAACCGAAAAAGAAAAGCACTTTTGCCTCGAGGCCCCTGGACTTTCTAGAACCAACCCGCAGTCCAATTTACTATTCAGCTGAGTCACAGGTTACTCATTTTGGCCCCTGAAAGAACTTTAATTAAACTAAGCAAATAAGTCCTACCAATACTATTCATATGAGTCAGTGTCTTTTCATCTAGCCCCCTCCTTTCTCCCCTATTTAGACCGAAGTCCCCCTTCTTCTACCTCCCGACGCCGGCCAGGAGGAGATCAGACGCGCGAACTTCGGCGAAGTGGGGCCACCGGCGGCGGTGGAGGGGGGGTGGCTCGAGCTCCAGCCTGTCCACCCGCACCCAAGGAAGGTGGAAGCACGACCGGAGTTGGATTGTAGCCTTCCGACCACGCGAACAGACGGAGCCGTGGCGTCCGCGTCGGCGGTGAGGTGCCCCGGCGACTGAGAGCTTGGACAAACGCGCGCGCTGGGCGGAGCATGGCGAGGCGGAGGCGGTGACACACTCAAATAGGATGGCGGTCGAGCACAGCAACGGTTGGGCGAAACTCCCTCGCTCGGCAATGGCGCGGCCGCGGCCATGGCGACGGCGTCTGCGCGAGCCCAACAAGCGAGATGAGCAAGAGCGGGAAACGAAGAAATGAGTGGAGGCGAGCTCGGGGCGTCCGCTCGGGAGGAGATAAGGCACAGGGACGCGGCGGTGAAGGTTGGACGCGCGTCGGCCGCGGGGGCGCGCGGCGTTCATGCAAGACAGCCACGTTGGCATAACAGCGAACAGGTGCCGCGCGTCGAAGTGGTCAGCGTGGGACAAGGTTTTGGGCTATTTCTAGGCCGAATCAGCCAAAGGGCCAAGAACCGAAGTTGTTGTCCATGTAACCCCCTACAATTTTTGTTTAAGCACCATGGTCATAAGACCCACAGATTAGGAGATAACTAAGCCCAAAGTTGACAGTGTCAGCAGGTTAAGCTAGGGCTCGGTTTTTGGAATTTTGCAATGCCAAACTTGATCAAATTGATTCCAAATTTTTACATGCTGTCCTCCATTGAATTGTTTCCAACTTTTGTTAAGGGGTCAAACCAAGTTACTTAACAAAATCTTGAGAACGCGGAATGTCAATGTCGAAGACACTGAAATTAGGGCTTAAAAATGGCTAAGTGCTGAAATCAGCCCTAAAACTGCCTTGTGGGCCCTGTTTGAGCATGTTCCACACATTTTCATGACTTGACTCTTAAACAAAGTTTGTTCCTTATAAAATTCTCTACAACTTTGTAAAATGGTGCACAGTCATGCAAAGCTTCTAGGTCACACTTTTGAAACGGTCAAACAAATGTGTTCTAGGGTCCATACCTGGTCAACCATCACTTGGAAGCACATTTAGGCAAAATGATCAACATGAACATTATTCCATTAAATGTCCTAAGTGTAGTTAAGGTGTTGTAGAGGCCAAACATACCCACCATGCATAGGTTGCATAAGAGTGTAGGCCTCACATGCCTTGAAACATAGAACTCAAGTGAAATGCTATAGTCATTTCATGTGGTTGTTTCAAGATACGTGCTACACATGTTCCACTAGGGTGTTCCACATGTATCCAAGATGTGTTGCACATATTGCATTGTATATTGCACAAACACTAGTTCCCATGGGATGAAAGGCAGGTTTCAGTTCTAATCCAACAAGCATATAACTTATCATTTCATGTGACTTTTTGATTCCAAACTTTATGAAACTTTTCCAGGGATCACTATAGATAGGTACTAAGGTGAGGCACACGAAGATATGGTAATAACACCATTCGAACACCTATCTTTGAAGATGGCCTATATGTAAAGCAATGATGCAGCATCCAACTTTAAGTTAGGCTCATCTCCGTAGGTTGACCTTGACATTGTCATTTACACTTAATCTATCGTGTTTAAGCTTAAACACTGCCTAATTGGTGATAAACACCTGGGGTGTTACAGCCCTCCCCCCTTAAAAGAATCGCGTCCCGAGATTCGGAATGGAAGATCTTTTAAGGAAGAGAGACACGTTATCCAGTTCCCAATATTTGCTATAGCATTCAGCTAAAAGCATTCCACATCGGTGAACAATTTGACCAAGGGCACATTCTGATACTTACTCTTCATGGTAAAATTTGTCTGAAGAATTTCCTTCATTGACTTCCATGAAGCATTGTTACTTTGGGAGGAATCCAAGATAGCACGTTACTGCATTTTCAGTGTACGGAGATCATTCGGTCCGTGAGCTGACCACTCACAAGTATCTGATTCTTAAGTGAGCACAGCATAGTCCGTACGAACTTTACACTAGACCGAAATCTTCAAAAGTACTCATGGAATGACCCCATGTTCACAAAGTCCAAAAAGCAGTCCTCTACCATAGTGGCTTGAGCACAACCTTCCAAAAGGGTGAGATCATAGACGACAAACATTCTCTGAGGCCATAGGATACTGACTAACCAATAGACAAGGTCTATGTTGGTCGTAATGTTCATTCATTTAGACACCAACTAATGGAAAACTACTTGCGGTTCCATGCGTGCAGTTCTCTTTCTCTGACGACAACACTGTATTATCTGAGTCTGTCGAGGGGTCAGTGAATGTGATAGCTGACTTTGTCGGCTCCGCATTTATGCCAAATGTTACCTAAGAAGGTTCTCTTACCCAAAGGTAATAATTATCTGGGTTGAATCAGATGCAACCTCTTGGGTAAAAACATTTATAAGGTACTATGTCATTATTGGAAAATAATTCCCAAAGAAAAATGTAGCGAGGCCTTAAGGACAACAAAAGTTGTAAATATTCACTAAACCGTGGGGAGTAGTCTACCACCAAGCGGTTGAGTAAAAATTTCCTTTGTGACTTAGTTGCACTGTAAGTTGAGTTGACTTGCAATGTAGCAACTTTGTCAGGCCAACTTTCACCTTGAGACTTTCTCTTTAGGGTCATATAGCAGCTCTAGATAGGAAATCTGTTGTTTGACACTTTTCAATTTGCTTTTGATTTGCAAATTTACTCGGAGAACCCTTGATTGTCCCAATAATTGTTGATGAGAGGACATAAAATCAAGGCGAAAAGGTGTACAACAGGATCCTTAAGACCACTCAAGAGATCGTCCAACAGAGTGATGAACCAACTATTTGTGGCACCTAAGGGCACAAAGATGTTGATCGAAACTAGGGTATGCTTTCTCTAATTCTTCGCTTTAGATGATAGATCACCTTGCACTATCTGTGTGATTGTCCAAGACGGAATTGACTTGATCACAATGGCTCTAAAAGATAGAATATCACTCGAGTTGTTGGCTAGTTGATTAACTTCTTGTTGGTTATTGCTCTGTAAGACATAGCCTTCGTAGTTACCAAAGAGTCGTTACCTAGCTGGAGATTAACCTTCCTATTAGTAACTAATCAGTTGTCTCTCAACACTAAAAAGTTCCAACTATCCTCTCTTGATCACAACAATTGTTGTTGATGTAGAGCAAATGATTGCCATCGAAGCCAGCAGATAAGGAGTCACACCAGAGATAGTGATTTCGATTGTATGGTCATTATGTATACAAAGGTTAAAATTTGCATAATGTGACGATCGAGTCTTATCCAACGGATGACTTGTCCAACATTAAGTGTTGGGTGTCCCTTTTATCCAACAGAGATGAGATACGTTGCTCACTAGATTGAGTTGCCAATACTGGAACAACTAAGGAGAGTCACTTGTCTACCACCTATTGCGGTCTGTTAATGTTTATGTCAGTGACTTGTCCTTCAAAGGTTATCCTCTTAGCAACTTCAGGAGGAAACTCCACTACTTTTGGTCTAAGATATGGATCTTACGATAAGATATGGGGAGATAACCAAGGAAGAGTTCACCTGGGAATAACATGTTGATGTTGTTCCGCAATGGATCATGACTAGAAACCACGATACCAGCGCGTGCCGAGCAACACAACCTTGTGTCGGCCGCCCACAGGAGGCTCTCGGTTTCGTCGCGGCACCGTTAGTTGCTACTCATAACACCATTACCGATCACATCACCAAGGTGAAATTTCAAGTGACACATTTTGGGTTGTAAGAACAAGCGCCATACAAGGAGGGATAGCAAGCAAAGGTAGTCACAAGGTTTAGAATCAACACGAAAATGATCCGAAGATCAAAATATAGCACAAGAGAACATAGCTCAATTGCTAAAGGCGATTAAGCATGAGATTTTTGCTTAAATTCTATGCACGACTTGCGTCCACCGAGGGAAGTACCAGATAAAAGATTAACAGGAGATTCAATCATGTTGAGCAACAACATGAGATCAAGACTGATGAACATCTCGAGACTTGGGAAGGTTGGGGACAGATTAAGCAAATTTCAAGGGCAAAAACCGATATGTAGTCATAGATTGAGTTGATAAGGTTGATGCATGAATTTGCAAGCACACGATTTAGAGGCCATAGCAGAGAGACGTTACGTCACACTAGCTAACCTTTGGGAAGAGGTAACCGGAAGGTCCAACATGGATTTGGGTACGATCTCCACGACTGGCAACGTACGAACCATGGTCAAAGGCTAGCGTTGATGGAAGTTAACTTGGTTGGTCAGTCGATAAAGGTCTTCACAAAAAGGGTTACAAAACATCCACGGCTTATACAAATATATAGGAGAACAAAACTTTGGGCTTTCGGTTAAACAACGGCATGGATACAAACATTCAAGGGATAATCACCACGTCTACAGGCTCAGGCTCCTAAGAGAGAGAACCTAATTGAAGACAACAACCAAACATTTACATAACGTGAATGTTGTTCTAGAATAAAGCTATGCGACTCTCGTATGCTCACCGAGGACAAACGAGGTGACAACTAGGGCACTACCTAGATAACAAGCATACATACAACATTACCGTCAAGCAGACATTGGAGAAAATTCAAACGAATGGGCTTAAGCAACCAATATCAAGCATAAGGCGCAAAGCTCACCCCAAATAAACATTTATCTCAAGCATGAACTAACTACAAGTTTAGCCTAAGACAAATGCTAGTTAAGGTAGCCAACTTAGCATGTGCCCAGAATCTGGACAGCAACACAGTAGTTACTTGTTTCAACCATAACTGAGGTTATAGACATCCCACAAAGGTGATCCTAGACTTTCTAGAAAGCTTAGGAAGTTTTTCCACACGTTTGTTATTCGTACCAAAAGCTAAATCACAGGTTAACATGACCAAAAATGCTAATGTTTCAGATCTGTACCAATATGGACAGAAAACTGACAAGAACTTCAAAAATACATAACTAGAGATTTAGATCACCAAACTTAGTGCTATAGGACACTTTGGAAAGCTTAGAAAAAGTACTACACTTCTTCTATTATCTCTAATACATGATTCCATAAGCACATAGGTCAAATAAAGCAAACATTCAGATCTGTTCTGAACATGAGCAGATTCTGATAACAAACTTCTAAAATTTATAACTCTCAAACCATAAGACCTAGGGTCATGAAATTTTAGGACAAGCTAGAAAAGTAAGTTAGCTACAACTTTGGTATTCTCCATAACTACAGAAAACACCATTATGATCATGAAAGCGTCCCTACAACAGAATCGTTCTAGCAGCCAAAGTCCAACAAGCAAAACAAAGCTTGCCTTTGTTCTACTTAACAAGAGAGCACACAAACATATCATCCTAGTAGCTCTAAATTTTGTTACCTTAGACCAACACCAATTTAATTCATTCATGAGAATCCACAATTACTTACGTGAGGTCTACAGCATTAGCAAATGCTTGTATGAACAACATATCCACCACTTGGCTAAACTAAAGGACATCTATAGGTTCAAGCATGTAACCACACTTATGTATAGCAAAGCTAAGCACACACTATCTTCTAGCACTCCCTATTTAAGCAACATTGAACAAGGCATTCATGTCTAACTCCACACAAGAAACATAGCGTAACATATTAATCACAAGTTACTTATCATTTGAACAAGGGTGAGAGGAGCATAGCTATGCATAAAGCAACAATCATGATAATGCATGCTTCGTCCTATTCGTCCTCACAAGATTGCCAACCTAAGGTGGCAATCACGTTCTATGTGGGTGGCATAACACGCACTCTCTCGATATATAGCTAGTCGTCAGCTACATTCGTCTTACGCATTCATGGTTAGCGTACCTGCCGAAATTTTTCATTACAGCCCAACAATTCCCCAAATATAGCACACAATGAAAGCAAGAAAGTAAACTTCTAAGTACTCCCATATACATATACCCCCGTATATATATATGTAGCACCAAAACTACCCGAATCATCAATCACCCACAATTAAGTACCTTCATATATACATGTGTGTAACACGTAAATAATCCAGTAACCAAAACTAGCTCTCCCCTAGACCGCAGTTTGTACGGTCATGCTCTCACAACTCACACTTACCTGAGCGTAGGTGCAATGTTACATAAAAGTAAACTAGCGACATATATGACTATCTCATATATGAAGGCTACCTCTAATCTGACACACCGGTAGCATAGTGTGGGAGAGTCATCACGCATACATACCTTGGCCTGGGCGTAGATGCATAAATGAAAACCCCCAAGTTAGTACTTATATAAGCCACCTAATAATCCTTATATGGGCATAAGGAAATTGACCACTGGCATACTTAGGTTTAAAATTTAGATTTGACAAACCTATATATAGCTATAAGTTGATAAAACTGATTTTATAAAACAAAACCTTTGTTTTAAATACACATACGACAAGTTTAATGTTGAATCTCGCTCCGATACCAGCTGTAACAGAACCGTCCAAATTATAAGAGCACAAGTACAAAAACAATCACCGAAGTGATCAAATTCTCGCACTTGAGCCCATATAACTCCGGTAGTCCAATGAAATCACGAGGGATTTCAAACCAACCAACATACCAGCCAAGATCGTAGTGATTCAACATAACAAGTCACATGTTACAACCATTTTACAAGTAATTCAATATACATCGGAGTTCAACATAGTTATTACAACTTAAGTTCAAAAGTAGCGGAAGCAAAGTAATTTGAAACTAACAACACCTTTATTTCAAATATATGCCAGTACTAAGGTCGACTTCCAACAAAAGCATTAGAGAGAAGATAACTTAGAAGGATCATGCCCGTGATCACACTCCGCCTTAAGGCAGGAGCCAACCAACTCTTGCAGTCGCCATGATACATCACAACCTGCAACAAGTGGGGATAAAACCCTGAGTACAACAATGTACTCAGCTAGACTTACCCGTCAGAAACCAGAAATAAGGTGACACCAAGGATCATGCAAGGCTGATATAAAGTGGGCTAGCTTGACACCATTTTGCATAAAAGCTTATTATGAATAAGTAATCATTAATGCTTAAGCATCAAGTTAATTATCATTAACCTGTCATCTATATTAGAACCTGTACTAGAGCACTCACTTTATTAGGAGCAAACAATATTAACCTTAGCCGGTATAAATTGAGGCAACCTTTCCATCGTTATCCAATTAACCATCCGTTCAATTTAATGGAATCTACGTTGCCGCTGCTCAAGTCAAGTGCTCACTAACCGGGAGCGACGGCGATTCGAATCGAATTCCTATCCAGCTGGAGGGGTATTTCTAACACTCACCGTGCAGACCCCTGCCAGGGTCGCACAGGCCACCTTTTCATATGATTCAGGAATCGCGGGTCCGAATGATGTCGCGACCCCAAGGGCGACACTCTGCCAGGTGATAGGGACTCTAACCCCCCCTTGGTCTCACGCCAATGTCCCCAAGCACATCCTTTCTCTCCTCCAAGAAGCAACCTACCATTCGATTCCCGGCCTGAATCACATTACTCGGCTTCGCGGTCGGAACGACTTATCCGGCCAACTAAGTGTTAGACTGCGTTCAACATGACTCAAGGACGTACAGCGAATCGGTCCTTAAACGACTCAGACGGGGATAGATCCACACCCAAGACCTCCATGCCTTGTTGCTTCACTATCGTCATCCCGCCCGGTCTCATTTCATTTTATTAACACATGGTTCCATTCCACGATAGCAATATAGCCAACCGTGCCATATATGAATATCCCTACATCTCGCAGGTGACAGGAAATCACCTGACTTCTACCGCTTAAAGCAGGGCTAAGCATCTACTCGATCCTAGTCTATGTAGGATTCAAGGATTCATATATCTGGACAAGGAATGATATAATGCAGCAAGGGTTTCCAACCAACTCCTACCACTTAATGCAACAATACTTATAACATATATATATATAATTAATTGCTTTGAAAATAGGAGACTTATAATGCTCCGGGGCTTGCCTGGGGTCCGACTCAAGTCAGAGTTTGTCAGATGAAACTCGCTTGACGAGCATCCTCTAATCTACCACTTGTCCGGTCCTTCTATCTTCGGGTTTGGATCCACCAAACACCGTCTTCGGGTTTGGCTCCAACGCCACATCCTTCACACGTTTCTGCTAGCGTACCTATATGAGATGCAACCATGCATATATATAAATACATAGAAATGCAATAACACAACATTCATGCCAGCACACCAAGTTCACATGGGCACTAGAGTTAATCAACTTAACTATCACTTAAGCATCTCCTTAGAAGATGACCAGCATATCGATCATGACACAAGTCACACAAGATCTCAAGCACACTTAACACTAACAAGATGTATATCACTCTTAGAAATCAACATAGCAAAGCAAGTCAAGATTAAGCAACAACGATAACTGGAAAATGTCAATTTCTGGACTTGCAACCAATAGCTTCATAAATCAATCATATCTGGAGTTTTATAAATCCAAATGACTTGCAAGAAGACATTCTGGAAAGTTTAGGAAAATATCTACATTTCATTTTTAATCATCTCAACATGATTCCCAAGTTATCATGACCAAACATGCCAATCTTTAAAGTCTGCACAGAAGATAATTAAAATCTGACAGTAGACTTATTAAGCATGCAACTCTTAAACTATCAGACCTGGGACCATGAAAATTTAACACAAGCAAGAGAAGATAATTATCTACAACTTTTGTATTTACCAAATTCACAGTAAACATCATTTACACCATGAAACTAGTTGCACGAGTAATACCACACATGCAGCCCAACAGCAGTGGTACAACTATAGACAGAAAACTGATAGAAACTTCAGAGAAGCATAAATGGAGTTCTAGACCTCCAACAAACATGATTCTCAACTTTATGGAAAGCTTATAAAGTTACCTACAACTTTCTTATAATCCTCTTAAGATGATTCTACAGTTAACATGGTCAATTAATTAAATAATTGCATCTCTGTCCAAAATATGGACAGAATCTGATATGCCACTTTAAACTGCTATAACTTGAGTTTTATAAATCCAATAATTATGGTTCTAGACTTTTTAGAAAGCTTAACAAATTGCGAACAACTTTTCTATAAACATCTAGAACTAATTCTGCCACTAACAAGGTCACACATGGCACAGAAAGCAATGCTGTCTGGGTTGGGGCAGAAACTGCCACAGTACTTTAAACAACTATAACTAAACATATACTTAACCAAAAATTGTGATATTTAGCTTTTTGAAAAGGTTATGAAAAGTACTACAACTCAACTATTATCAACAAGGCATGATTCATAACTTAACTGAGCCAAACAAAACATACATGCAGCACTGTCCAGAATAGAAGCAAAGCAGCATATAACATTTGTTATTTTTATAGCTCCTAAACTATCAAGCCTAAAATCTTGAAATTTTTACTAGACATCATACATCACAATAGTAACATGTCACAAAAATTTCACTTCATTTGGAGATAAATATTTACAGTTATTAAAAATAACAGATCCAACTAGCATTCAAAACCTAGTTGCATAAATCTATCTTTACAGCCAAAACTTTAAACTAAAACATGTCATATTATAGATCCACTGCATAGATAATTTCACAAGGATTCCAAAAAGTCCTTATTTGCTATTTTATGATTTTTCTACTAATTACTATGAATTTCCAAAGTTCAACACTGAATTCTGTAAAAAAAATAAAAAAAATAAAAAGATTAAACCGAAAAAGAAAAGCACTTTTGCCTCGAGGCCCCTGGACTTTCTAGAACCAACCCGCAGTCCAATTTACTATTCAGCTGAGTCACAGGTTACTCATTTTGGCCCCTGAAAGAACTTTAATTAAACTAAGCAAATAAGTCCTACCAATACTATTCATATGAGTCAGTGTCTTTTCATCTAGCCCCCTCCTTTCTCCCCTATTTAGACCGAAGTCCCCCTTCTTCTACCTCCCGACGCCGGCCAGGAGGAGATCAGACGCGCGAACTTCGGCGAAGTGGGGCCACCGGCGGCGGTGGAGGGGGGGTGGCTCGAGCTCCAGCCTGTCCACCCGCACCCAAGGAAGGTGGAAGCACGACCGGAGTTGGATTGTAGCCTTCCGACCACGCGAACAGACGGAGCCGTGGCGTCCGCGTCGGCGGTGAGGTGCCCCGGCGACTGAGAGCTTGGACAAACGCGCGCGCTGGGCGGAGCATGGCGAGGCGGAGGCGGTGACACACTCAAATAGGATGGCGGTCGAGCACAGCAACGGTTGGGCGAAACTCCCTCGCTCGGCAATGGCGCGGCCGCGGCCATGGCGACGGCGTCTGCGCGAGCCCAACAAGCGAGATGAGCAAGAGCGGGAAACGAAGAAATGAGTGGAGGCGAGCTCGGGGCGTCCGCTCGGGAGGAGATAAGGCACAGGGACGCGGCGGTGAAGGTTGGACGCGCGTCGGCCGCGGGGGCGCGCGGCGTTCATGCAAGACAGCCACGTTGGCATAACAGCGAACAGGTGCCGCGCGTCGAAGTGGTCAGCGTGGGACAAGGTTTTGGGCTATTTCTAGGCCGAATCAGCCAAAGGGCCAAGAACCGAAGTTGTTGTCCATGTAACCCCCTACAATTTTTGTTTAAGCACCATGGTCATAAGACCCACAGATTAGGAGATAACTAAGCCCAAAGTTGACAGTGTCAGCAGGTTAAGCTAGGGCTCGGTTTTTGGAATTTTGCAATGCCAAACTTGATCAAATTGATTCCAAATTTTTACATGCTGTCCTCCATTGAATTGTTTCCAACTTTTGTTAAGGGGTCAAACCAAGTTACTTAACAAAATCTTGAGAATGTGGAATGTCAATGTCGAAGACACTGAAATTAGGGCTTAAAAATGGCTAAGTGCTGAAATCAGCCCTAAAACTGCCTTGTGGGCCCTGTTTGAGCATGTTCCACACATTTTCATGACTTGACTCTTAAACAAAGTTTGTTCCTTATAAAATTCTCTACAACTTTGTAAAATGGTGCACAGTCATGCAAAGCTTCTAGGTCACACTTTTGAAACGGTCAAACAAATGTGTTCTAGGGTCCATACCTGGTCAACCATCACTTGGAAGCACATTTAGGCAAAATGATCAACATGAACATTATTCCATTAAATGTCCTAAGTGTAGTTAAGGTGTTGTAGAGGCCAAACATACCCACCATGCATAGGTTGCATAAGAGTGTAGGCCTCACATGCCTTGAAACATAGAACTCAAGTGAAATGCTATAGTCATTTCATGTGGTTGTTTCAAGATACGTGCTACACATGTTCCACTAGGGTGTTCCACATGTATCCAAGATGTGTTGCACATATTGCATTGTATATTGCACAAACACTAGTTCCCATGGGATGAAAGGCAGGTTTCAGTTCTAATCCAACAAGCATATAACTTATCATTTCATGTGACTTTTTGATTCCAAACTTTATGAAACTTTTCCAGGGATCACTATAGATAGGTACTAAGGTGAGGCACACGAAGATATGGTAATAACACCATTCGAACACCTATCTTTGAAGATGGCCTATATGTAAAGCAATGATGCAGCATCCAACTTTAAGTTAGGCTCATCTCCGTAGGTTGACCTTGACATTGTCATTTACACTTAATCTATCGTGTTTAAGCTTAAACACTGCCTAATTGGTGATAAACACCTGGGGTGTTACAGTTTTTCCCTTGACCGGACGCGGTTCTCGGCTTGACCGGACGCGTCCGGTCAGTTCAAAACCGCGACTGCATTTTGGCGCTGACGACCGGACGCGGCCCTTGCGAGGACCGGATGCGGTGGTCAGGCCGACACGTGTCACTTGAGGGAAACCATCCGATCGGACGTGACCTAGGTGTGATCGGCATGTCCGGTCACGTTCCAGTAAGGTCCTGCGACGACCGGACGCATCCGGTCATCACCGATCGGACGCAGTCGCGCGTCCGATCTCGTTATAGTAAGCTCCTTGCATGATCAGACGCGTCCGGTCGCCCCTGACCGGCGCGTCCGGTCACTCAGCCGAAATTTCAGAATTTCGACCGTTACGAGCGACCGGCGCATCCGGTCACTTCGACCGGCGCGTCCGGTCACCCCGTATTTTGCTGAGTTAGCAGGTAACGGTTCGTTTCGACTGTGGGGTGTATAAATACATCCCCACCACCTCTTTTAGAGGTCTCTTGCTCATTTGTTCAGCTGAGAAACACCTTTGGAGTGTAAGGGAGTGCAAGAGCTCTAGTGAGGATTGTGTTTTGAGAATCAAAGCTTGAGAGTTCCTCACTAGCGATTAGAGAGTAGCAAGTGTGCATCCACCTTCTCATTAGGCTCGTTGTGGTCAAGTGAGAGTTCTAGCTTGTTACTCTTGGTGATCGCCATCACCTAGACGGCTTGGTGGTGATTGGAAGTTTGGTGATCATCCGACGGAGCTTGTGGATGACCCAACTCATCTTGTGAGCGGTTTTGGGTGATTCACCGCGATGGAGTGTCGAAGAATCAGCCCGTAGAGAGCACTTGATCCTTGCGCGGATCAAGGGGGAGCTATATCCTTGCGCCGCGCGGGTGCTCCAACGAGGACTAGTGGGGAGTGGTGACTCTCCGATACCTCGGAAAAACATCGCCGTGTTCCTTGCCCTTACTTTCAAGCATTTACATTCATTGCTTGATTTACTTTCCTAGAATTGCCATGCTAGACTAGGATTGGAAGCTAGGGTGCAAAACTTTTACCGGTAGAATCTCTAGGAACACAAGTAGGCACTAGGGGTGAATTCTGGCTTGTAGGATTTAATTCTTGCAATTAATCTATACCTAATATTTAAAAGGGAAAATTTCTGCACTCAAATTTGTTTCCGCCCTCTAATTTTCTGTCTGCCTTTTAACGTGGAGTCTGCGAGTCGTTCTGCCAGAGTCCGCCCGGGAGTCATTGCTTTCCGTTTCGTTTCGTTCACGTAGACTCCGGTTGCTTTCCGTTCTCTTTGTCGAGCCGACTCCTTTTCTTTTGTCCCACGTCCACCCACTCTAAATATCTCCCTTTTTCTTATATAAAAAAATTTTACTACTCATCTGTTAACATACGTCCACCCACTCTAAATATCTCCCTTTTTCTTATATATAAAAAAAGAATTTTACTACTCATCTCTATAACTAACAATAAATCGTGAAAATTTCTGCACTCCTTTTTGTTTCCACCTCAAAATTTCTATCTGCCACTCCCTTTTTCTTATATAAAAAAATTATACTACTCATCTGTTAACATACGTCCACCCACTCTAAATATCTCCCTTTTTCTTATATAAAAAAAAGAATTTTACTACTCATCTCTATACCTAATAATAAATCGTGAAAATTTCTGCACTCCTTTTTGTTTCCACCTCAAAATTTCTATCTGCCACTCTTTTATTCTAGCCCCCCGATTTTGGTTTGTCACCCCTTAATTTTGGTCCGGCCCTCTCCGGATTCTGTACGTGGTGAGAGTCCGGGTTTGAGTCAAATGTGAGTACGTCGAACATGATATGGATCACCACGTAGCGTGCAAATCACGTCATCGTATCGTAGGGTGGACCAGCATCTGGACTCTTCCTGCCTCAACCCCAATCAATTCCCTCCTCAAATACTACAACATTATCTGCGCGCTCATCGACGACAAGATCGTCACGCTCTGCTTCGAGTTCCTCACCGCTGGCATCGACACCACCTCCACGGGCCTGCTGTGGATCATGGCTGAGCTGGTCCCCGCCGTCCAAGATCGGCTCCACGTCGAGATCAAGACCACATGCGTCAGCAACGCGCAGGCGGTCTCGGAGGAGGCTGTGCAAGGGATGCCATACCTTAAGGCGGTGATCTGGAGGGCCTGCACAAGCACCCGCCGGGCCACTGCATGTTGTCGCACAAGGCCGCCGCTGATAGGGACATCAATGGGTACTTGATCCCCAAGGACGCACTGTGAACTTCATGGTCTCCGTCTGGCCGAGATGGGTCGGGACGAGCAGGGGTGGAAGATCGAGGCCGATGCAGTTCACCCCGGAGCGGTTCCTGGAGGGCAGCGACAGCGTGGGCGTGGACATGACGGGCACCAAGGGGATCAGGATAATGTTGTTTGGTGTGGGGCGGATGATCTGTGTCGGGCTATCCATCGCCATGCTGCACCTCGAGTCCTTGGTGGCCAACATGGTGAGGGAGTTCGAGTGAAGAGGGGCACCCGTACACCAGGTAGAGTCCACCACCGTCATGAAAAAGCAGTTGTGCCTACGCCTCGTGCCAAGGACAAGGAGGACTTGATCGGAGGAGCTTTGCTTTTCAGCAGTGGACTTTTTGGAGAAATTGAAAAAAAGTAGTAGTCGAATAAGTTGCATGTCTACGTGTCATTAGGACATCATTCAAGTGATCGTATTGTACCGATTTCATATGTCCATGGATAGAGTATTGATTGGGGTATCAGGTTTGTGCTCTCGAAGTAATTTGATATCCAGTAACTACTTTTTTTGCTACTAGGGGATGAAACTGTGTGTTTTTTGCCACCTCCTATGCACCTGACGCTTATATAGGTTGATAATAACAACTCGGACTGAACACAAGACAACAGAAACGGTAAAAGAAAAAAAAAGAAAAAAGATAACATAAACAGGAAAACAGGTAACAAAGAAGCAACAGAAAGACTAAACACAATAAAACGAGTTAGATCAGTGGTGTACATCCACACATAGTATAAGGTTTGAATTTAAACATATGATGCAATCTCAAACACTATTTATAGGACAATCTCAAGACAAATTGAAATACGCATATGATCATTGGATAAATGTCAAAGCGTCCCATGTTCAAATCTACTGAGTTAGAGCACTGAACACCACACATTTGCTGGATAAATTTTCGAGCTGCAAATCATCTATAAAAACTATGCAAAAAAGTTGTACCTCCCGTTGCAACGCACGGGCATATTTGCTAGTTTTTATAAAAGCCCAATTCACCCCCCTCTTGGGCATCTTGATCCTTTCAATTGGTATCAGAGCCGAGTTGCTCCTAATTTAGGCTTTACCACCTAGAGCAAGATGTCTAACGGGGAAGGACCACCTCCCACCTTTGAGGGGGGTGATTTTCCATATTGGAAAATCCGAATGGAGGCGTACCTCGAAGCCATAGATGTTGGGTGTCTTAGAGCCACAACCTAAGGGATTCCCGCCATTAGGGATCCCGCTAACCCAAGTGGTGACGAGGAGAAGTACGACCGGTGGAATGCAAAGGCCAAAAATGCACTCTACCGGGGCTTAGGCAAGGATATCTTCAATCGTGTGCGTAATGCAAAGAACGCTCATGAATTGTGGGAAAACCTTTGTGCTCTCCATGAGGGAACTAAGAGTGAGCGTGAGGAATGCTATCACATTGCTTTAAAGAAAATTAATTCTTTTGAGATGCTTCCCAAAGAAAGTGCTAATGATATGTACACTCGTTTGAATGTTCTTGTAGAGGACCTTAATGCTCTTGGGCTCACTCAAATGAGCCAATCAGATGTTGCAAGGAAGATCTTGAGTGTTCTTCCCGTTGATAAGTATGGTCACATTGTCATCGTGCTTCACCAAAGTGATCTTTCCACCGCAACACCGACACAAGTATTGGGGAAGATCAATGCTCATGAGATGTACATGCACATCACTCCGGAAGAGGGCTCATCATCTTCCAAGAAGAAAGACTTGGCCTTCAAAGCTAGCCATGACAAGAAGAAGAAGAAGGGCCAAGCCATGTTGGTGCAAGAGAGCTCAAGTGAAAGTGATGTTGATGATGAATCACTTGCCCTCATGGTGAGAAAAACCACCAAAATGCTAAAGAAGCTCAACAAGAGTGGCATCAAGTTCGATGGCAAGAAAAAGAAATTCTTCACAAGTAGCAAAAGGAAGCCAATCTCGGAGATGGATTGCTACAATTGTGGTGAACTTGGCCACTTAGCTCATCAATGCCCTAGACCTCTAAAAGACAAGTACAAGAACAAGAACAAGGGCAAAAAGAATGATTCAAGTGATGAAGAAGAAGAGAAAAAGAAAAATAAGCCATACAAGAAGAAGGATGGCAACAAGAAGGAGTTCTACAAGAAGAAGAAGGGAGGAAAGGCATATATTGTTGGTGATTGGCTCACCGACATTGAATCATCTTGTGAGTCCTCCGAAGATGAGAGCGGTGATGAGAAAGAGAAGGTTGCCGCATTTGTGATGGGGCCATCATCTTCACCAACATCTTCATCACCACCTTCACCGCCTCCTTCTCCATCATCGTCCACTACTCACCTATGCCTTATGGCCAAGGGTGAACGAAAGGTACAAAACCATGATAGTGATGATGATGATGATAGTGATAGTGATGATGAATATGATGCACCTTCTTATGATGAACTTGTAAAATTATTGAACAAATACACTAAAGTCATAAGAAGGACAAGAAATAAAAATGATAAACTTCAAAATGAAAATGAATCACTCTCATCTAAGCTTGAAAGTGCTCAAAAGGCTAGTGGTGAGCTTAAAGATCAAAATGAAGTTATGTCTTCCACTCTCAAGGAGCTCAAAACATCAAATAAAGAGCTTAGAGATCAACATGATAAACTTGAGAAGAAGCATGATGAGCTCATCACTAGACATAACTCTCTAAAAGACAAATACACCACATTGAAAATTGACTATGATAGTCTTGTGGTTGCTAATGAACTTGCTCTTGAGACACATGATGCTACTAACAAAGTTGTTAAGTGTGATATAGCTACATCATGTGATGACTTGATCATTGAAAGCATTGAGCGAGGTTCTAGTAGCAAAGGCAAGAGTATGGTTGAGTCAAGCAACTATGATGATTATGCCAAGATCAAGAGTGAAAATGAGAAGCTTGCAAATGAGAACAAGAAGCTAAAAGGTTTGATGGCTCTTGAGAAGCAAACAACAAATGAGTCACTCATTGAAGAAAATAAAAAGCTCAAGCAAGAGAAAGAGCATCTCAAGACTGGCCTAAGCAAGTTCACAAGAGGTCAATATTTGCAAAGTGAGCTACTCATGAACACCGTAATGAAGATGGATAGAAGTGGTATTGGGTACTCGGCAAATCAAGAGAAGAAGGCAAAAGCTCAACAACAACAAAGCAAGTCAAAACCCAAGCCAAAGAGATGTGTTGAGTGTGGACAAGAAGGTCATTTTGCTCATGAGTGCAAAACTCCACCACCACAACCCTTGCCCAAGCATGCTAGACCCTTTGCCTTCAATGCTCATTACATGCTAAGAAAAGATTCAAATAGAAAGATGAAAGTTATGTTCTTGGGTCCCCCAAACAAGAATAGGCCAAAGAAAATATGGGTTGCCAAGTCACTAGTTGAGAAAGTCAAGGGTCCCTCTCAAGTTTGGGTCCCTAAACAAAAAGCTTGATCTCTTGTGTGTAGGTGAACTACAAGACCGGTGGATCTCATTGGGTTATTGATAGTGGTTGCACTCAACATATGACCGGTGATCCTCGTATGTTCACCTCCATTGAAGAGAATGGGATATGTCAAGAGAAGATCACATTTGGGGATAATTCAAAGAGCAAAGTCAACGGTATAGGCAAGATTGCAATATCAAATGATCACTCACTCTCAAATATGCTCTATGTTGCTTCATTGAGTTTCAACTTATTATCCGTTGGGTAACTTTGTGACCTTGGCTTCCAATGCTTGTTCACACCTAATGAAGTGGTAGTTTCAAAGATAGATGACAAGCAAGTGATATTCAAAGGCTTTAGATACAACAATCTTTATCTTGTTGACTTCACCTCCGAAGATGCAAACTTGATGACATGTTTGTTCACCAAGACCTCACTTGGTTGGCTTTGGCATAGGAGGCTTGCTCATGTTGGAATGAACACTCTCAACAAGCTATTGAAGAAAGAACTAGTGAGAGGATTGAAGGATGTAAAGTTTAAAAAGGACAAACCTTGTAGTGCATGTCAAGCGGGCAAACAAGTTGCAAACACTCATCCAACCAAAGCTTTCATGTCAACTTCAAGAGTGCTAGAACTTCTACACATGGATTTGTTTGGGCCTACAACCTACAAGAGCTTGGGTGGTAATCTCTATTGTCTTGTGATAGTGGATGACTACTCAAGGTACACATGGACCTTCTTCCTTCATGACAAATCCGAAGTGGCCAATTGTTTCAAGAAGTTTACAAAGAGAGCTCAAAATAAATTTAAAGTCAAAATAAAGAAGATTAGAAGTAACAATGGCAAAGAGTTTGACAACACAAACATTGAAGCTTATTGTGATGAAATTGGAATCAAGCATGAAGTCTCTTCAACCTATACTCCTCAACAAAATGGTGTAGTTGAGAGAAAGAACCGGACTTTGATCACCCTTGCAAGAACAATGCTAGATGAGTACAACACTCCGGAGAAGTTGTGGGCCGAGGCAATCAACACCGCATGCTATGCTTCAAATCGCCTCTTTCTACAAAAGTTTCTTGGCAAGACCCCCTATGAGTTGCTCAATGGGAAGAAGCCGGACGTCTCATTCTTCCGGGTGTTTGGTTGCAAATGCTACATCTACAAGAAGCGTCAACACCTAGGGAAGTTTTAAAGACGTTGTGATATTGGTTTTCTTGTTGGTTACTCATCAAAGTCCAAAGCATATAGAGTATTTAACCATGCCACCGGTTTGGTTAAAGAAATATATGATGTGAAATTTGATGAATCTAACGGCTCCCAAGGAGCAATTGAGAATTGTGATGATGTAGGTGATGAACCCTTGAGGGAGGCATTGAAGAACATGCCCGTGGGAGACATCAAGCCAAAAGATGATGAAGACGATGTACAAATTGTTGATCCACCATCTTCATCACATGTGCCTCAAGATGATGATAAGAATGAGAGAGTTGAAAATGAAGACACTTATGTCTCTCATGAACAAGCCGAGGCACAAGCTCAAGATGTTGATGCTCCCCGTCCACCTCCTCAAGTAGTTGATAGAAGAAACTCACCTCTACTTCAAGCACATCCACAAGATCTCATCATAGAGAGTCCTTCTAAGGGAGTAATGACTCGATCTCAAAAGCTTGCTTCTTTTGTTGAACATCACTCTTTTGTCTCTTGTGTTGAACCTAAGAATATAGAAGAAGCTCTTCAAGATCCGGATTGGGTGAATCCTATGCATGAAGAATTGAATAACTTCACCCGCAATCAAGTATGGACACTTGAAGAGCATCCTAAAGGTGCAAGAGTCATTGGAACCAAGTGGGTGTTCCGCAACAAGCAAGATGACCAAGGCATAGTAGTGAGGAACAAGGCAAGGCTAGTAGCAAAGGGGTTCTCTCAAGTTGAAGGCCTTGATTTTGGGGAGACCTTTGCACCCGTTGCAAGACTTGAAGCCATTCGTATCCTCCTTGCATATGCATCACATTATGATATGAAACTATATCAAATGGATGTGAAAAGTGCATTCTTAAATGGCTTCATAAATGAACTAGTCTATGTTAATCAACCTCCCGGGTTTGAAGACCCTAGATATCCTAATCATGTTTATAGGTTGTCCAAGGCGCTATATGGGCTCAAGCAAGCCCCTAGAGCGTGGTATGAGCGCCTCCGGGACTTCCTCATTGAGAAGGGATTCACCATTGGGAAGTCGACACCACACTATTCACCAAGAAACTTAATGGGGAGATCTTCATTTGTCAAGTGTATGTTGATGATATAATCTTCGGATCAACAAATGAAGAATATTGCAAGGAATTTGGTAAATTGATGTCGAAGGAGTTCGAGATGTCTATGATTGGTGAG